>CAWVOZ010000046.1:0-41353 GCA_963931855.1 Philhelius festivus
CCTCTTATATACTTGTTGTACATATTGTACTTTGGCAGTTTGCCAGGCTTTTCCACAGCATAGATATATTATGTCTGTTGGGCATTGTTCCCAGTGTGTAGGTTTCCAGATATTGCATGTTATGATATAACCTCTGTGGGATATCTGATGAACACAAGTTTATTTACATTTATGCATAGTGTCTGTTGTTAGTTCAGGCAGTTCGTTTATTATTTATTTATACGGTCTGTGTATCTGGATGAACTATTTAACTGCAGACCACTGTGCTATGTAACATTCTTATGGCCAATGGTTGGTATATGAAGATGACATGACTAGCGGTTTGGCCTGCTATTCGTACGGTAGTTGGGTCAAATCCGTGGGGTGTTACAGTTGGTATCAGAGCGGTAGTTCATGGTCCATGTCATAGGGCCTGTAGGTTGTGTGAGTCTACAGGGAACAACCTAGGATGTTATCGAGTCCAATATAGAAAATGACTATGAGGGAGGACGATTATTCCCGATACTCGTTTAACTGTGCGATAACTGATTCTTTTTACGCACATCACAATTGATGTTAAATCTCGTTGCTTATCGTTTGCCTTATTTTCCCATATAGATGGTGAATACTCGGCAAGGTCCAGATACTAGTAGAGCCCCAAGAGGCCGTACTGGCAGGACCGAGAGGTCACGGTACTGGCAAGGTTCCTAGAACTGCTAGGATGAATGAGGATGCTCAGGAGGAAGCACCGGTACAGACAGATGCTACAGCAGTACTACAGGCATTTACTACACAGATACAGAGTTTTGAAGCCAAAATGATGGCAAATGTCACGGCTCAGCTGGAGTCGTTCAGGGGACAACAAATACCCTTACTCTAGGACAGGAAGGGTCCGGAAGTGGACAGGATCTCGGTACTGGTATTGTGCCTATGGAGGCAAGAAATATTATACCCCTCGCACAGCCAGCAGCAGTAGTGCCACAAGTGCATGACCCCTGGATGCTATTGCTAGAGAGATATCAGAAAATGAGACCCCCAATCTTTACTGGTGGGAATGATGGGGTGGTGGCAGAGACATGGAAATGAGATATCAGGAGAATACTGATGACTCTTGGTGCTAACTCTGTATAGATGAAGAGGTTAGTTGCGTTCATCCTACAGGGGGATGCAGGTCTCTGGTGGGATGACGTATGGACCCCAGAGCATAAACTCCATGGGAGTTGGGATGATTTTGAAACAGTGTTTGACGCTCATTTTGTTACAGAGACAGTGAGGTCACTGAAAAAGAAGAACTGTTCAACCTCCAACAGGGAGATATGACAGTAGCTGAGTATGAACGGAAGTTCATCGGATTAGTTGCCTTCGCCCGGGATTTACATCTGTTAGAGGCGTCAAAGGCAAGTATGTTTGAAGACCACCTTCACCACAGGATAAAATCTATGGTGACCGTTCAGAGGTTGAAGACCTGAGGATCTGTGGTAGATACGGCAAGTATAGCCGAGAGGGAAAATACTGAGTCCCCGAAACATTGGGAGACCCAGAGAGCCCAGGACAAGGTAAGGGTAAGAAACCCGAGGCTTCTCAAGATTGGGTAAAGCCGCAAGGCGGCTATGGTCAGAGGAGGAAAATAGAATCCCAAGGTAGATACAAGGGAAGGAATTTCTAGAGGAAGCCCTACGATAAAGAAGGTTGTTTTAAATGTGGTGATAAGAACCATATGAAAAAGGATTGTCCCTAGTTGCAAGGACAAGGTGGCCAGGGAGGACCACGATAGAGACAGTTCGGTGGGTACCGCCAGGGTGGGAACCAGGGTATAGGTCCAGGAGGCCAAAGAGTACAGTTTTAGGGGCGGCAGACTCAGATGCCAGCCTAGGGTCATATGCGTACTGTATATCAGGCAGACCCAGTGCAGACTTACCAGCCAGTTTAGTATCAGCAGACAACAGTGCCCGCTGTTCAGCCACAGGCAGGTTGCCAGGTTTTTGTAGTTGTCTAGAGAGAGACAGGACCCGGAGGGACACTAGTGGAAGGTATGTTCATTATTAATGACCATACTGCCCGAGTAATGTTTGAATCAGGGGCTACTCACTCTTTTATATCTAGATCATATATGCTAGATTTGGGGCTATGGCCCAGGAGATTATTATCACCGTTGTAGAATATTACACCGGTGGGCCGCTCAGTGGTACTAGATATGTACTATAGCGGGGTTTACGCAGGTTAGACGGATTCGGTTTTTGAGTTGACTTGGTGGTCATGCCATGATTGATTATGATGTCATCATTGGTATGGATTTTATGTCAGTCAGTCATATTAGTCTTGACTGCTTTGCTCGGACGGTTACCTTCAGAGTACCGGGGCAGAAGAGCTTTACTGTGGCCGTTTGTCGAGGGAATTCCTTGGCGAAGCGTTCCTTGCACTCATGGAGAGAGAGGAAGGACAAAAATTGGTGGCAAGTTTGCCGGTTGTTACAGAGTTTCAGGATGTCTTTATGGACATACTTGGGTTACCACCAGTCAGAGAACTCGAGTTTGGTATCAATTTGATGCTAGGTATAGTGCCTATACATCGGCCAGCTTATCGGATGTCTATGATTGAGACAGTCGAGCTCCGGAGACAGCTGGATGAGCTGTTGGAGCAGGGATTCATCCGCAGGAGTCATTCTCCTTGGGGTGCGCCGGTCCTGTTTGTGACCAAGAAAGATGGAACTCTTCGGCTGTGCATTGACTACAGAGAGTTGAATAAAGTTACAATCGGAATAGGTATCCATTACCTAGGATCGACGATCTATTTGATCGGTTGCGGGGAGCCAAGTGCTTCAGCAAGATAGACTTGAGGTCTAGATATCACCAGCTGCGGATACGGGAGGTAGATATTCCCAAGACAGCTTTTGTAGGCAGAGTTTCTTCACGGAATCCAAGGAAGGATCCCACTCAAAGTTTGCGAGCTATTGCGACGAAGATCCGGGAGTTTAGCTGCAGATTTTTGCAGATCCCGAATACGCATTCTTGGCCTTTGAGCGGTGAATCGGAGCCCAATTTGAGCCCGGTTTCAGGCAAGCCAATCTATAATCCTTCTTACAATTACTTGGTAGATAGTATGCTCAAATTGAAACAGTAAAAACATGACTTTTCAATTTTGGGATTCAATCCTGGTTTTCCAAAACCCTAATCTCCCAAAATACGGCGATGAGGTCTATTAAGTTAAATAAACTATTTTAACTTGGGTTTGGGTAATGAAATACCAAAATATGCTAAAAGTGGGGTTTTCCTCCGAATCACATGAGATTCGGATGAAACCATACTGAACCATAAAACCCTAATGTTTATAACCGATAACATGGTTGTATTTGAATCCTTCAGGATATAAAGGAAGAGCCAGGAGAAGGCATAGCTTTCTCGGCACCTAGAACTGGAAACTGGAATAAATTAAATTATTAATTTATTAGTTAAATGGTTGGGGCGACGAAAGTCGTACCCAGAAGGAGATGACGTGATATCCCCTATATCCATTGATTGGTAAACCCAGTCTAGATGGTTGAGAAGGAGCAGTAGGTGACCCCTAGCTCTGCTCCAGAGGCTGACATGCCGAGCATATTGAGATATATACCCGAACATGCTTGATTCTCGTCCCAGACGTCACAGAGCATCATGTATATATGATGGTGACCCAGTTTGCTAGATACCTCTAAAATGAGGTGGCCTAGTTGACCAGATACCTCCATGATGAGGTGGTCCAGTTTGCCAGATACCTCTTATACGAGGTGGCCCAGTTTGCCAGATATCTCTTATATGAGATGGCCTAGACGTGTGATATATATACGATTATGATTATCTCTCCTCTCCTCTACTGGGTTTGAGTTTATCGGGATGGTACCGGAGTTCCATGTATTAGATGGAATCCCTTTTGCTCCTTTACAGGGTCTAAGTTCGAAGGTATATTCGATATGGTTGGTACCAGAGTGTGCGCATGTTATGCATCATCCCTTTTTCCCCAGTTTAGGGTGTGAGGTATGAGACACGTAATTGTTCTCGGGATATGAGATGGTATGGGGGGGATGGTTTGCCAGCCAGACACCTATATATGGTGTGGCATATGCTCAGCCACTGTCAGGTCCTAGTTAGATCCTACGATTAGGACAGGACTAGGATACATGACTCATGCGTAGTGTAGTAGCCCGATACGGGTGAATACACACAGACTTGGATTAAAAGTTAGATAGTGTGCAGTATTGATTTTATATGCTGCAGATATCATGATCATGTATTAAACTGTTCTACTTATCACACATGTTGATATTTACCTGTTTTCTACCCTGTTGCTCGGAGGGTTGAATCCTACTGGTATTTGGGGTCAGCTTAGCGGTTTGCTTGCTCTCACCTTTTTTTTCCTCCCTTCCCCTTCACAGGTGACAAGTAGGATGGTGAGCTACAAAGAGCGCTCAGATATAGAGTTCCCTGTAGTCAGTTTATTTGATACTAGCATAGGTCTAGTATACTTTTGGTTAGCACAGTGATATGTAGCCCACGGGTAATTCTTTATGGATATAGTTCCAGGTGTTGTTCATGCGAGGTGCTTAGTTTTGCCAGATACCTCTTATATACTTGTTGTACATATTGTACTTTGGCGGTTTGCCAGGCTTTTCCACAGCATAGATATATTATGTCTGTTGGGTTGGGCATTGTTCCCAGTGTGCAGGTTTCCAGATATTGCATGTTATGATATAACCTCTGCGGGATATCTGATGAGCACAAGTTTATTTACATTTCTGCATAGTGTCTATTGTTAGTTCAGGCAGTTCGTTTATTGTTTATTTATGCGGTCTGTGTATCTGGATGAACTATTTAACTACAGACCACTGTGCCATGTAACATTCTTATGGCCAATGGTTGGTATATGGAGATGACATGACTTGCGGTTTGGCCTGCTATTCGTACGGTAGTTGGTTCAAATCCGTGGGGTGTCACAATAGTATTGAAATAACAGTATATTTTACAATGGCTCAGTAATGGTATACTTCAAATGGAAAATTACGATGTTAAACAAGGATAGGTAAGACCTTTTCTATGGTCAGTGACTCTAGAGTCAATTCAAGACCATTTCCAACATGGATATGCTTCACATCCAAACTTCTTCGTCTCCGTCGTGTAAAAATAGTAATGGAGTCACGAGTAAACTACTGTGCATTTTGTTTCAACTATGGGCATTCACATGCTATTTTTCCTAAGGAATTATGTCAAGCTTCCGGATGTAGGTGGAATATCATGAGGTACACCGTATATTCAGACAACGGTATTGATGCACCTCTGGTGCACTTTTCGAAGTGTTGCGACCCTACTGGTAACCACATCCTTGTGATTTATATAGTTTCTCCACCATGGAAACACCCAAACATGCCAGATGTGGTGTCGTGCTACTGGTGTGGTCTTGTTCAGTGGGAGAATGGTTGTCAGCTTGTTGAATATGGCCATTAAAATATCATATTGATGGGCTGTGACAATTGCGGTCAGCGAGAATGTTTATGTGGTTGTGATGATCATAGATGTTTAAATTTTATCCAGGGAGGTGCAAGAAGACTATATTAACTTATGTGTTTTTCTTCTATATTGAGGTTTTTTTATTTGTTAGCTAGTAGTTAGGTAAATGTAGTTCAACTATATGTGTAGTGGTTAGGTGAGACTAAACAAGACAAATATGATTATCATGTTATAGTTATCTCAATATTCGACAAAGCTAGGAATATAATAAATATAACTAATTATTACGTATTTTAAAAAATATGTGAGGGGACTAGACAATGCTAGATATATTTCTTATCTCAACCAATGATGGAACTAGACAATCTAACTCAATACATATGTGTTAGGTGACAGAGAAGACTAGACAACTTTGTATGCAGAAAATAAAATAGAATCTGATGTTACCTCTATAATAGGCATAACTATTATTGGTTGAGACCAAACAAGACATATCAGTTGGCCATGATACATTTATCTTCATATTCAATAAGTATTTTATAAATACTTAATACGGTGCAAGATACTTTTCGTATCTCAACCATTGATAGGACTAGCCAATCCAACTCAATGCATACGTGTCAAGTGATGAACAAGACTATACAACTCTATATGCAAAAAATAAAAATGATATCTCTGTGCTAGGTTATGGCAATACTTATCATGCCGATAAATACCACTCATTATGGCAGTTCACTTAACCAACTCAATCTTTTCCTTAACACTAACATAATTGTGTGTCAACATGAATAAGCTTTTCAAACTCATGAAATGTAATGCTCTTTAAGATAAGACTAACACTTATGGTGAGAAGGTTGCAATTCTCATTGAGACAAGCTTCTGTAATGAACATTTTAAGGAGTTCATGGAAACATTCTGGTGTTAAATACATGCCTTAACTTTTGGCTGTCATGCAAGTAAGAATTTGGGACTTATGAGAGAATTACAAAAATTCTAACAATAATGATGGCAATAGGTTTGTCACGGAAACATGGCGTCGGCTTAATCAAATTCTTGCTAAGATGAATTATGGAACCAAATGCCACATGGGTAGGTTATCTGAATTTGTCAACGTAAGGCAAGTATTATGCAATAATTGCCATGGCCTATATGGGAATTAGGCCGGCCTTAAAAGCTCATATATATACATGCACCGTCAATTATTTGAGGCACTCATCAAGCCATCGAACATAGTCCCAAATTGACATGACAAACCTGTGTATTTATTGAATTGACTTGACACTTAACAAATGTTTTACATTGGTTTAAGTTTCCTTACGAGTTCAATGTTTACATTCAGAAGGATCCAACTCTGAACAGATGACAAGGTTCTGGACCACCTTCAAGACTTGCGATAAAGGGTACAATAGTCTCATGGAAGATGCCCCAGTTACACTTGTTGATAATTAGGCTTTGGGGGGTAATGTTAGTAACAAATATAAAGATGATTACCTAATGGACTAAGTTACGCCATTCAGACTGTTTGTAACGTCTATCGTTACATGTGTTTGTTATCTCTGATTATTTAATAGTGTTTCAGAAGTATTAGGACAGTTCACTTCAAAACAACCATGTTTTGTGTTTATTTATAACTTAGGCTCTGTTTGATTGCTTGTTGAAATTGATACAGCATGAACCTATTTTTTTGTAAGTAAGCTTTTGAAATTTGTTAACATAGATATCAAACTTATTCTTGAGATCCGTGAATTCCTAACATCTGGTTTGCCTTGCCTATCTAGGAATTGTTATCCATGGGTACAAGTGTATTTTTCTTACCAGTGAACTATTCACTTGCGTTTCACATAATATCTACAAAACAAATATGAACTCAACCAAATCACTTACGACTGCTTTACAATCAAAAACCCTAGAATACAAATATATATGTTGCGGTAATTTTCTACAAAAGAATCTAACACCACCTTAGATTAATGGGGTAGAAAAATGTTGTCTTTGGTAAAAAAATCATAAATCAAATTGGTAAATCACATGAAAAATGAAGCAATGTTTGCTTCATCTTCACTGGTTCAAATGATCCTAGTATACACTAGATATGTCTTTCAGTAATGGAGGCTCAAGCTCTCTGGAGCATGCTGTTATTCCTTATCTATGAAGTTCTTGTTATTCCTTGTACATGCATGCAGACATGCATGTAGGTGCACACTGTCTGCATTTTCCCTGCTCCACATGTTTCATATGGTACTTCGATATTGTAACTACTACGGGCATCTCTAATAGTGTGGGAAAAAATATTTTACTTATGAATTTGCCCGACAAACACCCCTCCCAAAATGGTTCACCAAAGGCATAGGTATATTTGATGTGGAGGGGTGTCCTTAGACATAAAGTGGTAGTGGGCGATGCCGTGCAAGATGGAAAGTGTGGGGGCACCAAACCTCTTTTATGTATCCACTTTACCATGTCTGCCATCAATAGGCTAACACTGATATAAAATTCTATGATTTTCTTCTTGATATATAATATTAAACAAGGGATCTTGCTAGAGTTTTTGTAGAACTTGATCTCTCTAAATCTCTGTCCGAGAATGTATTGGTCGTTAGGAAAATGGTAGGAAAAAATATTGAATTTTTTTATGATATTACCTAAGGAAATCACCTCCATTTTGTATTGGTCATGGTACAATAGGTCATGAAATCGTTGAATGGACGAGAAAGTTAGGTTATTCTATGCAATCGGTTATCAAATGGACATGGTGGCTCAAATGAAAGGAACAAAGAATCGTTTTGGTAGTCAGTAGCCAAGGTGAGCAACATCAACAAATTAAAAAATAAAGAAGACCAGAGATGGGGGCCAAGAAGCAGCGAGACAACTACAGTGGTGAATATAGACGAGGTAGGATGCTTTCATGTACAACACAGGGCGAACCAAGAGTGGAACAATGCAACATGTTGAAGTCTGCGCTATAACACAAGCAAAAGAGCTGCAATTTTGAACAATGAAAAATAGAGATAAGAGAGAAGAGAATGATAAATGAGAAAAATGAATTGTGTTGTGTATTGTATGTTTGAATAAATACAAGAGTAGCTTATTTATAGGCTTTACATGACTTGATACGGCAAATTATAACTAATTCTATTCCTAATTTATACTGACTAAGTATACATATTTGATTATGAATATTATAAGTGATAGAATGCCTATTGTAGAGATTCTGGCATTTTCAGAAATACATCACAATGATATATTGCCTTAAGTAGTTGTCAATGTATATTTGCATATATTTGGATATATTCTGACACTTCCCTCAAATTCACGAGGGTGGAGTGATTACCAACTTGAATTCAATAATTGAGTCTTAAAAACGTTGGGTGGTTGAGCCTTGGTAAATACATCAACAACCTGATTATTAAAAGTGACATCTTGAAGGTGGATAGTGCCACGAGTAATGTGTTGACATACAAAGTGACAATCAATCTCAATGTTCTTTGTACGCTCATGGAAGACGTCATTGTGAATGATATACATCAGACTATGAGTGTCACAACATAAAACTATGGCAGAAGTGTGAGCAACTCCTACGTAGGGCTGTTAAACAAGCTGAACGAGTCGAGTATCTACGTTCAAAGCTTGTTCATTCACGAGTTTGAATTCGAGCCGAGTTTTGCTACGAGTTATAAAATTTGTTCAAGCTTGGCTTGTTTACTCGATGAACGAGCTTGAACGACCCAAGCTTCGAGTTAAGCTCAAGCTACTCAGTTTTTCTCGGTGTTCTACTTTTGAAAGGAAAACTATAATAAATGTCAAATTTTAAGGTGATTAAAATGCATTATACATATGAGTCATAATATTATAGGCATATAACATGGTTATGACTTGTATAAGTATTTATAGAATGAGATCATCCAATGTCATGTAACAATGGTCTAGACTCACGAGCTTCTCGAGTTCAAGTCAAGTTTTGCTTTTGGAACATCGAGCTTTAAAATGTGTTCAAAGCTTGTTCAAATTTAGCATTGAACGAGCAAAATTCGAGCCAAACTTTAAGCCGAGCTCGAGCTACTCAGTTCATTTAACAACCCTACTCCTACGTCACAAAGTAACCATCTAAAGACATACAGGGTAGGGTCTCCTGACCAATCGGTATATGAGTAGGCATGCAACTCAAAAAATATCATAAGGAAAATGAAGTCCATGAAACATAGTGCCTTTAATGTAGCAAATAATGAGAATAACAGCCTCATAATGTGTGGATCGAAGAGCAGATACGACTGGCTAACAATATGAACAACAGAAGAAATGTCAGGGCGAGTAATTGCTAAATAAATAAGACTTCCAACCAACTGTCGATATAGTATAACCTCACTAATAAAATTACCATCAATAGTTATGCTATGTGTGTTAGGATCCAAAGGGGTAGATGTTATTTTACAATGTGTAAGTTGTGTTCTGGCTAGAATATCAGAAGAGTATTTGGCTTGATAAAAATAATAACCATCATTATCATAAAGAACTTCAAGACCTAAGAATAGCTGAGTTGAACAAGATCTTTCATATCAAAGTGTTGGATGAGAGAAAGAGAGAGAGATTTTGAGTGTAAGATTCCCATACAATCACACTGGTAATTATCATGTCATCAACATATAACTAGAGAAGATTAGTGTCAGTATCTTCTTTGTGAATAAAGAGACCATATCATAGTTGCTTAAAGTAAAGCCAAATTCCTTAACTGTTGAGCTAAACTTTACAAACCAAGCTATTGGAGTCTGTTTAAGACCGTACAATAAGAGCCAAAGTTTGCAGACTTGAGAAGATAAATGAGCATATCCTAGTAAAGGTTTCATATGAACTTCCTCAAGAAGGTCACCATCAAGAAATGCATTCTTAACATCCATCTGAAATAGTTTTCACTTTCTTACTGCAACAACACCAAGAAGGCTACGAACTGAAGTAAGGTGAGAAACAAGAGAAAATGTTTCTTCATAGTCAATGCCATATTCTTGGCTAATCCTCAAAGCAACTAGATACGCTTTATAATGGTCTACTGAACCATATGAATGAGTTTAAACTTTATAAATCCACTTGTATCCAATAGCCTACTTACCAGGAGGAATATCAACCAATCCTACGTATGAGCTTATTGTAGTGCTTGTAATTCATTTGTCATAGCTTCCTGCCATTGAGGATGAGAACTTGCCTTTTTATAAGATTGAGGCTCTTGATGAGATTATGTAATGGAGAAACATGATAGTTACGGATATGTTTGGGAGGTTCTCTTACC
Organism: Philhelius festivus; assembly: GCA_963931855.1. NCBI lineage: Eukaryota > Metazoa > Arthropoda > Insecta > Diptera > Syrphidae > Philhelius > Philhelius festivus. Next base: position 10,735 of record CAWVOZ010000046.1, read on the forward strand.
CGAGTAGATCGACAAAGAGATATGTCAGTACCAAGATCATCAGAAATGCTAGACCCACTAGTAGAATTCATTATTTGAGGCTCAAGTAAAGATGTTGCTTTTGGAGAAACCATTGGTTGAGGTTCATGTAATAACTCTATAATATAATGTATTGGGATTGTGAAGTTTGAATGTTTGGAACTATTGGTTGAGGTTCAGGTAATGACTTTGTAATGGGACATGGTGAGAGTGTGGGTGGTGAAGATGGAATGTCTAGATCATTTGAAAAAAGATCGACATTGATATTTGTAAAGAATTGAGTTTCTGTAGCATGAAATTTTCATAGAGAGGAGAACATAATATGATCCCAAAAGGTGACAAGACGAGTAATAAGGTGTCCTTTAGAGATTGTGATCCCGACAAATCCTTTATATTACCTCCCATAACAAAGAAAACAACATTGATGTGTAGGAAGTTGTAATTTCAAATGCTCACGTGGCTTGAGTGGGACAAATAAACACATCCAAACACTTTAAAAAGATTGTAAGCTGGAGAAATTTGTACAAATGCTCATATGGTGGGTAGTTGTCAATGGTAGGCATGAGAGTGCGGTAATGGCAGTGAGGGCAACTTATCCCTAACAACTTTTAGGGAAAGAATTATCAATAAGGAGGGTACGGACTATGTCTAGGATATGTCAGTATTTACACTCAACATGTCTATTTTGAGCAAACATACCAGGACAGGAATATTGAGAGATGGTACCTTGTATATGAAGAATTTTTTTGAATGTGGATTTATTGTATTCCATAGCATTATCAACACGTGAAATTTTGATCGGGAGAGAAAATTGGGTTTGGATTATACGGGCAAAGTCAAATTGGGTAATTCAGAGCGATTTTCATCAAATATATCCATACGAAGCAACTATATTCATCAATAAAAATAATAAAATATGTTAAACCCCCCATTATATTGTAAGGAGAAGGACCCCAAACACCAGAATAATTAAGAGCAAATAGAGCAAATGTGAGAGGTGTTTTTATTGAAAGGAAGGGATGGTTGATTTAAAAGCTTGCAAGACATACATGTGACATCATCCATTTTTAATGAACCAAAATGACGTGCTGATACTAAAGAACATAGATAAGCTACAAATAGATGACCTATGGGGGAATTCCATAATGAGAATGGCGAAGTGGAAGTTGTGGGGGGGGGGGGATAATAGAAATTGGGGAGATAATGTTGGGATTCTGAGTCTATCTTGTCGCTGGATCCTGACAACCAGAAGAAGAAATTATGACAGTAAGTCTGAGTTCACACAATTGGCCAATATAAATGATATTTATAGTGAGTTTGGGGATATGGAATGTGTTAGAACATGAGGGAGTAGATTTGAGATTTGCCCTACTTGGTTAAGTTGTAGATGGGAACCATCTGTTGTCTGTATGGATGGTGTGGGGGAGACAAGAGGCTGAGAAAAGAATATGGTAGTATCAACAATCATATGGTTGCAATAAGTGAAATAAAAACCATCTATTACCTAAAGTGATGGACATGGCATTATTTGTGTTGGTGAGAGCATGTTTCAGTAGAGAAACAAGTATATTGTGTGAAGTAGATGAAACTGACAGGTTAAGACAATTGCAACTGTCTCTAGTAGCTACGGTAATAAGTCTCGATGAATGTGTGTTTCTGGTTGAAGATCCCTTCAAGGAACCACTATGTACTTGTTTCTTTGGATTCCGAGGACAATCATTCTTATAGTGACCATGCCCTTTCTTTTGGCAATGCTTGTAGACCCGAATCCAACAATTCTACAAGTTATGATTAGTTTTGTGGCAATGTGAGCATTCTATTATGATAGAAATTGGGGTTGAATTTTGTGGATTTAATGATATTTGGTGTGAGTGTTCTTTGATTTTTGACAGATTGATGAGAAGAAAATTAAGAACAGTGGAAGAGATATGGTGGTGGAATAGATCAATTATGCTCTTCCTACCATATTGAATCATAAAAATAACGGAAAAGAGAACGATAAATGAGAGAAAATGAATTGTATTGTGTACTGTATGTTTGAATCAATACAAGAGTAGCCTATTTATAGGCTTTATATGACTTGATATGGTAGATTACAACTAATTCTATACCTAATTTATATAGATTGAATATACATAATTGATTGAGAATATTGTGAGTGATAGACTGCCTATTGCAAAGATTTTGGCATATTCCAGAATATTTCACAATGATATATTGCCCTAAGTAGCTGGTAATATATATTGGGATATATTTACATTAAGTAACAACAAACATAAAAAACAAGGAGAGACAACAATAGGACAACAATTGCGCAAGGTGAGGAATAGTTGGGATACCTAAAAGTCATGCTTCTGATCACTTGATATTGGGAGAAGACATGGACGACATGGTTCATCAAATGTTGGGAAAAGAGTCTTATTTGATGTTGAGTCTTGGTGACAATTCTAAGGTAGATCAGAATATGGAACAACAACAACTTCACAATCTTAGTACAAAATAAAGTTTTTGCATGGCTTGCCGATTGTTGAGAAAATGGCATAGATACAACACTTGTTGGCATGCTGGTCAATCTGCATTGGGGAATACTATATATATCACACCTATATCGTGATATTTAGTAATGTATTGCAATTGCTAAATTTATAAAAATATCGTATTGGTCCCCAATCCAAACCCCACCTTCTATACCTCTCTCCATACCCAAGCCCACAGGTCCATGCCCAACCCCTTTCAGTCCATACCCAAACCAACTACAAGCACTGGTAGTTGAAGATGAACCTAGCCATGAATCATGCCAAGTTCATATTCTTCATAATCACATATCACTCATATTTCCTAATCGACAAGAAATATCGGATTCTAGTCAATATTGGTTTTGTAATATCACGAAAGATCACAAATTTTGTCTATATTTTAAACAAAAATGGCAATAAATGCAATTTTGATGGTAGTTTTTATAGAGGGGATTTGTCATGTCATTATCAAAAATTACGACAGAAATTGCAATTTATCATAAAAAATTGTTGGATTTTGTTAAATGATCACAATGTTTCTGTTGAAATAGACCATTTCCGCAAAGCTTCAACAAGTTGTCAATAACAACTAAAAAGGACTAAGAAAACAAAGGAACCAGGCAAGGATGCTGTAGTTGGTGACAACTACATTAAGGAACAACAACTTAATAGTCACTAAGATACAATGGAAGTGGTTCCAACAATGCACACAGCCAGAGAGATGCTAATAGAGAGACAACAAAAAAGTAACATGGGAAACAAATGAGGAATCACAATTTTGATAAAAAGTATAAAGTTAGCTTCAGATAATGGGGAGGAAGTAAATGAAAATGGGAGGAAGGAAATAAATGTGAAGAAAGAAGTACAACAGATTATTGAAAAAGAACCCGACAAGATTATAGAGAATGCTTAGAACTCTATATTTGGTGTGAGCTCTAATAACAAAGACAATATATGTGGACATATGAAGTAGAAGAAGAACAAAATATTGTTGAGAACACAGAAATATAAGAAGACAATGTGGATGAGGAAATCGAAGTGGGCAGAGTATACTAGATTACAGACTGAAAATAATTAGCCCATGTAAGCATTTTGATCTAAGAACCAAGAGATACTTTAGTTGGGTTAAGGATGATGCAGATGATCTTAAACCATTATTCTACTTGCCCAAAGAAGGAGGTGAGCTTAAACTTGTTGTGAGCGGAAAGATGGGAGAAACAAATAATAAGACACTAGAATATGGGGATTGGGGACATGTCCTCAATATATACCAAGGATTTTTATGGATACATATCAGACATGTTACAGATGTTTAGGAAGAGATTTGGTAGGCCAAAAAGGTAATCATATTTTTTATATGAGATAACGATAGACATTTTAATTGTTGAGGTGCCCACTTCAAAATAGGGAAAAAAATTTAACGCCCCAAAAATCTGTATCCCTTGCTACAGTCTAGATAATAGATAAATGAGTCAATTATGTATCCCTTATGTCAACCATTAGCCATCGGTAACCTATTGGTCATAGTCATATACCTCACAAAGGTCCTAAAACTACGCAATGATAAGCATAAAAGGATTTTAAAAAGTTTTCAAAGTAAATAGCGGAAGTCTTTAGAAAGGAGAGTTTTAAAATAGGGTTTTGATAAATAAGTAATCTCATCTTAGTTACGGAACTACATCATGACCAAGGCATGCAACAATGGTGACATCTCATTCAATTTTAAGGCAACACCGAACAACAGGGCTAAGGTCATACAAACCATGCCCAAATATCTGTACTAACATTTATGCAATTCATATAAGAATAAGTAAATGTTCTCGAACAGAAGCCAAAAGAGAACTAGATTTCAAATAAATTGGCCCAAGGCCCCAACATGTTTAACGTAAATAACCAACATGATAATCATCTACTAAGTTTGAAACAAAATGCCCATTTGCTTACAACTCATCAACCAGTTCTAACCAATATAAATGAAACAAAGAATAACATACTCAACTAAAACTAGACAGACATAGAAAGCTCTATGTGTGAGAAACTCCATGAGCTCTCCAAAATTAGGCCGCTCTCCATTCCCCCTGTCTCATACCTATAGATGGAAAAAGGAGGTTGTCGATTAATTGACTGCAAGTTGTTCACCGTATAAACCAGGGTTACCGAATTCAGTGTTTGACACAAGCAAGCAGCCCGGTTCATATGTGAAGATATCAAACAGATAATATAATATGAACAATATCATAGAAATATATAATAGTAACTATGTTGTAAACAAGATTAACCATTAGTGTTAGATAAGTAATTACTAGTGGTTTAACAAATTACGCAAATCGACTAGGATTGGACACAGTTAGCATTTGGCTTATCTCAAACATCCTAGATTAAGGATCTATCTAAGAACATGTGGATATTGGGTAAACTAGGCACTAACCAGTTAAGGCAACTGATTGGACATCTCTGAAAGAGGCAACACTACATACATCTTAACCCTGTGTCATGACAATGACATCCCAAAGAAATGAGGCAACATTGCATGACCATGTGCCAACATGTTTGCCTTAGCAGATTCCCTCCCATGGGACCTTTATAGAACACTTAGGCTATCCGAGACAATCCTAAGCTTCTAGATGAGATACCAAGGTTCTTTCTACTTTGGCAACCCTAGCCCTATATCCACGACCTCTATGAGTGGCGGGAAGTGTCACCTAATCTCCCAACTCATGTACACTAGACATTGGTCACATGCAATAAATTAAGGCAAGCCTATTATCATTCACTCGCTTGGGCCAAAGGGGGTGCAATGAAGGTCTACAAGTTTTAAATTAGGATCATCAATTTATCGCTTATCTACAACTGGAACTCAGTTCTAGGCTTCCCTAATTAAGTAATTTTCCAAAAATATTAATTAGGTTCTCCATTCTCTTAGAGCATAAAATTGTAGAGAAATACAATTAGTAATGAACTATACTCTACACTATTTCCATAACTTATTACCTAGCAATTCTCATTATATGCATAATGAGGTCAATTATCATGCTCACAACTCAATAAAAGATGATCATGGTTAAACAACTACATATCATGCTTCTCAATTTAAATCCTATTCTAATTAGTCATAGTGTTTAATAATTAGAATCTCAATTCCCCAATTTGCAATATCATCAGTTTCAATTTCACGGCAATTAACAATTCACACACCCTAGAATTGATACATGTGCAACTAGGTGTTTGTTCATGTGTATAGTGTTCACACAAGAGTTTCTACTAGCTTAAACCCGATGAACGAGGTTCATATGAGAAATACTTGCCTTAGCAACGTGAAGAGATGAATGGTGTGAAGAACGGCGAAGAAATCTGTGTCTTCCTCCTCCAAAAGCTTTCTTCTTCTCTAAGGTTTCTCTCCTCTAAGAACAGCAGCAAAATAGGTCGGAATAGATCTCTATTCAACCCCAAAGGCTTTAACACGATTCCCCAAAGGATAGGCATGCAAAACTATAAAAAATTCAGATTTACCCACTTTTACGTCCTCCTTACTTCCTTTATAGGACGTCATATCTAGAGGGTTGAATGTAAAAAAGGTTCAACAGCGAAGAAATTGCAGAAAATAGACTTTTATGTCTTTTTAGAAATTTTTACGTCTTGTATAAGACGTAAACAAGACGTAAGGGGACGTAAGATGGACGTAGTGGGTTCTGTCCCACTACCAAAAAGTAAAACAATATTTTACATCCTTCTTACGTCCTATAGTGGATGTAAGGTGGACATAAAAACCACTAAAAATAAGATAAAAATCTCCAGAACCCTATGTCCACTTCACCAAAACCTTGGACGTAAGTGTGGATGTAAAAAGCCCCTGAAACTCCAAAAACGAGTCCAAAAGAAAAACCAAACACGTGCATCCAAGTCCAAACTTCCAGCCATGTATAGCAAGTGAAATAGGGCTCCAAACACTTCCTTAACTTGCCAACCAACCTCCGCCAAGAACCAAACTCTTAGGAAAAATAAGTTCAAGTACGAGAGTGTAACCAAGTGTGTGCGCATGATATGTATCATGATGAACATAGTGAATCATGGATAAAATACAAACTAGCTTGTGAATAACTTATGTGAGCATGTCATCAACCAAACAACCAATGAGGGATCTTAAAAAAGATTACCTCATGAAAAGTCGGAGTATTACACCCTCCCCACCTAAAGGAATTGCGTCCTTGCAATTTTACTCCAAGGCATTAAACAAATAAGGATACTTCTTCCGCATTTCATGTTTCGAGCTCCCAAGTGAGATTACTATCATTTTCGCTCCACTGCACCTTGATGATAAGGATCCTCTTCCCTCGAGTGCCCTTCTCTTGGGAATCCAAAATCTTCACCGGAAGTTCATTTTCAATGTCTTCCACTCTATGCTCCAATCCACTAAAATCTTGAATCAACTCTTGTCCTCATTCTGACGATGCTTTTTAAGCATAGAAATATGTAATACATCATGTACCCCCAGTAACTAATCAGGAAACTAAAGGCAGTAAGCATTCAACCCAATCATCTCCATAATCTTAAACAGGCATAACAAGAAGAAAACATGAAGTAAAGCAGTATGGATAATGATAGTAATAATCAACAGTTCATCATATATGTGCATCTACAAGGGTATAACAACATATGTACCTACTCGGGCGTCTAAACGCCATCGCACTCCAGCAGTAGTGGACTCTAAGAAACTACACCTAGCTAGATCTGTAGAGACTGACGGTAGATGACCCAACCTAGCATGGATACACCGCTCGTAAGCGGACTGTCCCATGCGACGAGTATAGGCACACTACTCGTATATGGACTCTCCAAATCTATGAATGTAGGCACACCGCTCATAAGCGAACTCTCTGATTCTATAAGTGCAGGCACACCGCTCGTAAGCGGACTCTTCCAATGTACTAGTACCAAGCCATGTATGGCTAGTACCTAATCCGGACCGTCGCTCCTAGGCGAACACCAGAGGTTACAGGCGGCCGTGTCCATCTCTAGGTCTAAGAGGTAACCTCAAAGGGTCGACCTAGAAATCGGGTATCGAAGGATACCAGGAGCATACACCATGTATCTCCCTCACGCACGATGCCTCTAGGTCAAGCCTAGGCTCGCCAACCAACAAATCGGGCCTTTGGTGGTGTAAATCGCCAAAATAGGGGCTGAGGGTCAATCGAGACATCGGGAGCGAAAAAGGTTGTTTGTTTCCTACTCTAACCCGCTCTAATAGAGTTTAATTAACTAATTAAGTGTCCAATTTTAGATGTTTAATCCTTTAAGCAACAATTTCGCATTTAGGGCATCAATTTGGGGATCCAACGAATCAACAATGATTGGGTGAGGGATGATGGACGCCCAATCATGGAATCAAAAGGAAAACCTAATCTACTCATCTAGAATCCACAATAATCACTAATCATAAAGAAGGAAGAGATGCAAAAATAGTTACATGCCTCGTATCACGTGGGGAGGAGTGAAGGGGACGACGGTGGCTTCAATGGTAGCGTAACTCCGGATCTCCAAGCTCCACTTCAATCTCCTTCCTTGCTCAAGCTTTAGCTCTCCTCTTGCTCTCCAAAGGTGGGAAGATGAATGAGAAAAGAGGAGAGGAAAGATAGATAAAAAGGGTCCAAGTATGGGCCAAATCTGGGTTGTGCCCGATAGATTTATGGCCTCAAGGGCTGGTTTACAGCCTCCTGATCGTAAGACAAGCCACAGAAAATAACACCACCGCCTCTCTACCGCCTCCTGGCCATAGGAAATAATAACGGCCTCCCATACGGCCTCAAGGCCGTAAGCCAAGCGTAAGAGGTCCCAAACTCTCTGTCAAAACAATTAGAGTTTACGGCAAAAAATGCTACGGCCTCCAGCCGTAGCCAGGACGCAAGGCTGAAGAAAATACTTACGGCCTCCTCTACGGCTTCAAGGCCGTAAGCCAGGCCGTAGAGAGACACTGAGTCTGAAAACAAAGTCCAAACCCAGGGGGAAACCAAGGGATTAAACCCGGATATCCCCGGGACCCGACAAGGTCCAAGACTAGTCCGAAACCTCCACGAGAACACTCACATCACCACGAAAACTATGTCGGATAAAAGGTTTAAAATGGGCCCCGCCAAGCTCACCCCTTTGATTCCAAACACTAAGGCTAACACAATATGTAACTCAACCCCACACAAGCATACATGCATCATCAGGGCAATAGATGGGTGGGGTGTTACACAAATAAAGGCATGTCAGCCATTTTTGGGGGAATTCAAAAGATTTTAAAATTATGGAGTGTTATTGCGAGATCGTGTTTTGATCGTGTGCTGACACGTGTCTTAAGTCAAAACCGTTAGGTCCACCACGACGATTCAGTGACAGTTATGAATGAGGCACAACACGTCTATGGCACGTCAGCAACTACAATGGCCATTGAGCATCGGAGCTCAGCTCGTTTAGATGACTTGCTTATTTTCAAAGCTCACTTCGTCCATCTTAGAGAATAGCTATTCCTTCTTCTTTACCTTGCTATCTATGATGACAAGATAAAGAGAGGGCGTGTGTACGGACCCCCCTCCGGGGCCCTTCCAGGAGCACATGGGTAACACCCAGCTCACTAGGAGTACATGGGCAACTCCCAGCTCGCTAGGAGCACATGGGCAACTCCCAACTCTCCAGGAGCACATGGGAAACTCCCAGCTCGCTAGGAGCACATGGAAAGCTCCCAGCTCACCAGGAGCACATGGGTAACTCCCAGCTCGCAAGAAGCACATGGGCAACTCCCAGCTCACTGGAGCACATGGACAACTCCCATCTTGCTAGGAGCACATGGGTAACTCCTAGCTCGCCAATAGCTAGTCAAAGATGACTTATTCCAAGAGGAAGTGCCACTTGTCAGCTCACAAACAAGAGGTCAAAAACAAGACAAGCTGACTCAGTAGAAAACCCTAAAAAGGGATCTATAAATACAGAACTATCTTTGAGTGTGATTCATTATAATCTTCTCAGTGGGCATTCTTATCTTCTCTCAGCACCTCCATTGTTGTAGAGAAAACCCCAAAAAGGGAAGTGTGATAGATAGGCAGCCCAAAGGGCCCAGCTCCACAAACCCACAACAACTATCTTCTTCCAGCTTGTTTTAGATCTTCCATCTAACGTTTACAGGTGGTCGGAGCTATCAACCATCATCAGTGGTCCTTCAAGCTGTTTCTTGTGAAAACGAAGGGTTTAACCACCACCGTCAGGGAAGGGGTTAAAACAACGACCTGCTACGCATCATGAGCATCAGTAAGGTCCCCCTTCCCTATAGCAACTTAACAGACTTCCCTGTATAAAAAAACTACCATGAGAGAGGTCCACCAACCTTGGACAAAATAGAACTCATCCAAAATGGGTGAGGTTCAAATGAGGTTACTAACATCTCAGCCAGTTTAGACAATGAAGAGAGAGAAAAACTAGTCAGCTTACTCAGAAGAAACCAAAGAGTCTTTGCATGGACAATCGACCAAATGCCTGGGGTTGACCCTCAGCTCGCCTGCCACAGATTAGAAATCGATTCATTAACTAAATCAATCCGGCAATGCGCCAGGTGTATGGCACCAGACAAATGAGAAAAGGTGAACGAAGAGGTTGACATGTTACTGTCTCTCGGGTTCATTAAATAGGTTGAACACCCAAGATGGGTTTCAAACATTGTGGCAAGCCAAAGAAGAATTGGCAAATCAGAGAGTGCATAGACTTCACCAATTTAAACAAGGCATGCCCAATACACTCATTTCCCTTGCCGAGAATATCATACCTAGTCGACGCAACGTCAAGGTACCAAAGGCTATAATTTCTAGATGCATTCTCAGGATACAACCAGATTCCTCTGTAAGAGACCGACTAGATACACACTTTTTTCATTATAGATACAACCTTGTATTACTATACAGTCATGCCTTTTGGCTTGAAGAATGCAGGGGCAACCTACCATAAAATGATGAATAAGATCTTCAAAGACGACCTGGGAAAATTGTCGAGGTATATATCGATGACATAGTCATCAAATCCAAGAAGCAATAGAGCCACCTTGACTGTCTTCAAACAATCTTCTTGAAGCTACTAGCAAACAACATGCGACTTAATCCCCTCAAATGCTCATTTGGGCTAGAGTCTGGGAAATTCTTAGGCTACCTCATGACTAGAAGAGGTATCGAAGCAAACCCTGCACATATCAGAGAAATCTTAGAAATGCCTGAGCCAAAAACACAGAAAGAGATTCAGAGGTTGATAGGTCGACTGGCAGCCTTAAGCAGGTTCATTGCACGATATTCTGACAAGTGCCAACCATTCTTCCAAACACTGAAGGGCACAAAGGAATGGACAGAGGAGAGTAAGATAGCCTTCCAAGCAATCAAGGATTACCTGCTCACCCCACAAGTGCTCGCCAGTCCTACACCAGGCTAAACCATAGGTGTGTATCTGGTGGCCACACAGGAAGCAGTAAGTGCTGTGTTATTCAGGAATGAAGATGAGAAACCCATATACTTTATTAGTAAAAGGCTTGTAGGTGGCGAGCCCAATTATTCTAAATTTGAAAAGGTAGCACTCGCCTTAGTTCACGAAGCTTGTAGGCTCAAACCATACTTCTAAGGTAGTGTGATCAAAGTCTACATTGAATACCCACTCAAAAAGGTACTACAAAATTCCCAAGAATTGAGCAGATTGACAGAATAGGCGAGCTACCTCAATGCATACAGCATCCTATTTGAACAAAGAAAAGCCGATAAGGGACATGCCATCACAGCCTTACTGGTAGACTTCCCCATTGAGGATGTCAACCAGTCAGAGGATGAACTTGCCGAGAGAATGGAAGTCAAGCACCCTATCGCTATGGATGAACATGATGACCAAATGATAGAGGAGCCTTACCTCATCAAGAAGCCACACACCATTAGATCGCCTCCAACTATTGTCCATTTACACTTATATCTCACATAACAAGTCTGGTTCAGGTCTGGGGTGCCTCTTAATCAGACCAGAATGATAGAAGATAGAAAAAGTAGTCAGGCTTGGCTTCCCAGCATCCAACAACGGGGCCGAGTATGAGGCTACAATATATGTTTTAAGAACTGCTATAAACATGGGTGTAGAACATGCCAAACTATACACAGATTCAAAGTTGCTCGCAAGTGAATTTAGAGGAACTTATGAAGGAAAGGACAAATGTATGGCAGCCTACCAGGACATCGTTCGATCCTTAGCTCGACAGTTCACCTCCTTAACCATCACTCAGAAACCTTGGCATGATATCCGCCATGCTGATATCTCGACTTACTTAGCAGCAACAGTCAGTGTAGACCACCCCAGAAGTACTGCAATCAAATTGCAACAGAAACCAAGCATCAACCTACTTATTGACCAGTTCAGAGACATGTACCTATCAACAACTATCTTTTGGGGGAAGCAGAATGACGAAGCCATGCAGATCGATCCAAAAAATGGCAAATAAACCAAGTTACCACAAGAGGGAGGCAGAGACAGCAAGAGGTTGCAGGCATGCTCCCCAGCGAGCTCAAAGATTACCCTACTCAAATAGAGGATACAAACATACAGGAGGTTGAGAATGATTAGGCACAAGATATATACATGCCAGATTTAGCAGTTGAGCAGAATGAATCTAAGGATGAAAAAGTTGAACCAGATGCCAAATACGACCTCAGGCCACTTTTCGACGATGACTCTCTAGATGAGTGGAGGCGACCCTATATTAACTACCTTCAGAATGGCACTCTGCCTGACGACCAAAAATTGAGAAAGATTGTCATAAGAGAAGCTTGACAATTTCAGATCATAGTAGACCAGATAGGCTCACCACAGTTATACAAATACACAAGACCACATAGCCCACAGCTAAGATGTCTCACAAAGAACCAAGGAATCAAAATCCTTAAGGAAATACATAGTGGGATATGTGGAAATCACTTCGCATGTAGGAGTCTGGCACACAAAGCTAAGACACAGGGGTACTAGTGGCCATATATAAAAGAACATGCAAGGTAGTCACAAGGAAGTGGGAAGCTTGTTAAAAGCATGAGAATCTAATCCACTTGCTAGCTGACGAACTCCATAAAACCATGAACCCTTGGCCAATTGCACAAAGGGGGATCGACATAGTGGGACCATTACCTAAAACACCCGATAGTGTCAAGTTCCTACTGGTCACCACAAACTACTTTATAAATTGGGTCGAAGCCAAACCCTTGGTTCACATTACTGTGGATGATGAAAGGAAATTTATCTAGGAGGACATCATCTGTAGGTTTGGAATCCCATACTCGATCACTACAGATAATGCAAACAGTTCAATGCAGATTCCATAGCAGCCTTCTGTAAGTCACTCAGCATCAAGTAGAACTGCTTAGCTCCATATCACCCACAAGAAATTGGCCTCACAGAGTCAACCAACGAAACACTCCTTGGTACGCTAAAGAGGAGGCTAAAGAAGGCCAAAGGGAAGTGGGTCGAACATCTACTATTAATCCTGTGAGTGTACCGAATGAACGACCCCCAAACACTTGACAAGCCTATCACCTTTTCTCCTCGCCTATGGGTCAGAGGCAGTTCTCCCAACTGAAATAATGGTACCAACCTCCCAGACAACAGTAGCCGAGTCAAGCCACAATGACCAGATATTGCAAAAGGACCATAACCTACTCGACGAGATAAGACAAGAGGTCGTTTAGCACATCTTAAAGTATCAAGAAGACATGAAGAGATAGTACAACAAGAAATTCAGAAAGTGAGTGTTCAGACCTGGCGATTGGTTACTAAAATTGGTCCCTCGAATACACGACAAAGCAAATTTATCAGAAAATTGGGCAGGTCCATTTATCATTGACAAGGTCAAATCTAAAAGAACGTACTTCCTAAGAACCCTAGAAGGAGACCCTCTTAGCTCACAATGGAATGCCGTTCGCCTAAAATTATTCTACAGATGATGTAAAAAACAATAATGTATTACTCAGTCCTCTATAATACAACCAATGCTCAGTCAACCTACCTAGCACTTGCAGGAATTTCAATTTTGTAACTAAGGCCCAATCAACCAAGGCGACCTTAGTCACCTCGGTAATATCTAGACTCTCCATAGTGCCAGCCACCACTTGGGGGCGTCTAGGTCCAGAATTTCAATTTTGTGACTAAAGCCCAACCAGCTAATGCGACCTTAGTCACCTCGGCAATATATAGACTTCCTAAGTGTCAATCACCACTTGGGGGCATCTAGGTCCAGAATTTCAATTTTGTGACTAAGGCCCCAATCAACTAAGGTAACTTAGTCACCTCGGCAATATCTAGACTCTCATAAGTGTCAATCACCACTTGGGGCATCTAGGTCCAACATTTTAATTTTGTGACTAAGACCCAATCAGCCAAGGCGACCTTAGTCACCTCGGCAATATCTAGGCTCTCCTAAGTATCGGTCACCACTTGGGGTGTCTAGTTCTAGAATTTCAATTTTGTGACTAATTCACAATTATCCAGGCGAGCCATCTATTGGGGTCACCTATGGTCTAAATCTTTCAAAGCCATTAAGAAACACTAACCAAGGCGAGCTACATCACCTCGGCATTCCTAAGACTACTATATAACGACCATTATTTTGTTATTCACTCTTAACATGTCAGGCAATTCAGCATACATTAACACTAAGCCATTACTAGATAGATCAATCTGACAAAGCAAGTATAAGAGCAACAAAAGCATTGAAATTAAATCATTTTTTACAACACTTACTCAACCACAGAGGATTGGAAAGAAGAGTTTTCCAATTACAATATTATAAATTAATTAACAACCACAACCTCCTTCTCTTCAACCTGGTCACCATCTACTGCCTGAGGCTGGACAAATTGTTGAGGAATAATTTCAAGCCTAAAGATTTCAGGCATGCTCTTAATCTCCTCGGCAACTTCAGGGGGAAGCATACTCAGGTGCGGTTCTAGCCGAAAAGCCAGATGACTAACATAGATATCTTTGCACTGAAGAGTCATCTCTGCTAGTACCTTGGAACCGAGGAGTTCAATGTTTGCAGCCTTCAAGTTCTGCACCTCCCCATATAGCCTATCCTACTCACCAGCCACAACGACTCCAGCCTTGCACACATCTGCATGCTCGGCCTTCAGCTTTTCAAGCTCATCTAAATAGCTCTACTTGGCAAAGTCCGCCTAAGTTTCTTACTTCTCAACATCTTCCTTAACTTTCAGGAGCTTGTCTTTAGCTGAGATTGCCTCCTCTGCTTCAGTTTTCAGGCGAACAGCTTGACTGGCCTCCAGATCAAGAGTGTAAAGCTCGGCCGCTTACAGACAATGTACCTGCCAACACATATAGATAGAACAAATCATTACCACAAGTACAAATATTAAACCAAATATATGTCAAGGAAACTCTATATACCTTGTAGCTAAATCGATCAAGTATCTCCCTCCAGTCGACAGCTGTCATATTCATGCATATGTCATCAATTGTTTGGCGAGCTCAGTGTCCTTGGTTGCAGACGCATCCTTGGGGATTTCCTTCCGACTCCAATCAATGAGCTTGGGCTTGACAAGATTGTTAGCCTTTGATTTCTTTGAAATGGGCAGCTTAGCTTCCTTCAGGGCCCTTTTATCCTTAGGACAGGAAGGTTTCTTTAGAGCAAAAAGTTTGGCAAGCTACTTAGGTTGGGTGTTTGGCCCATCTTGTGTACTTTTCCCACTTCTAGTAGGAATCCCATCTTTCGACTAGTTCTGGGTAAGCAATTTATCCATGACATATGGAGCTACATAGACAAAGGCATAAGACAGATGCAAAGTGCAACCAAACTTAACAAAGAGGTGAAAATATGAACGTACCCTTCTTCTTTGTCATATCTCCCTCAGCATCTGGCTCAAGGTTGATTGGACCTCCCTGGACAACAGTCTCTTCCTCGCCAACGAGGTGGGAGTCAGGTACTTCACCTTCGACAGAGGTAAGATGTGGAAAGAGATTCTTAGCAAGAGGGAGCCTACACCAGATCTTCCTCTTTTTAGCGTTGTCAAGCTTACAAAAAGCATCGACCTTAAGGTGTCAAGTAGCAGTAATAGCCCAGGGCTTAACCTTAGGAGGCTCTGCAAACAAAAGACAAGTATCAGTAAGGATACCAAATAATGAGCTATATAATGCACATAAGTAAGTCAAAAAACAACACACAAATGCTCGAAATAAAGCAGAAGTTCTACCACCACGGTTCAATGCCCTACGACCCAACTTGCAGCTTTCAACACAAATCTTCCCCCAATCTCGACGCTAGCAAATGGGTTGATCTTGTTGTTATTATTTGAATAAAAAAGGGTTGGAGCACCATGAGCTCACCTGATCAATCATCTTTTGAAATATTCATAATCGAAGGGATCGCGAACGACCTTCATCTTCTTTGGCGAGCGAGTAGGAGCTTCAGACTGTTTCTTCCCCTTCTTCGACTTGTGCTTCCCTTTGGGCTTGTTGGTGTCTGATAAATGAGCAACTTGGTAGTAGAACAAGAAATGACTGAGTTCCATCTTGCCGTTCCCATACTTAGGATGAGCATTTAAACAATCAAAGATGGCTAGTGCCATAAAGGACGTAGTGGTAAACTGTTGCAGAGCTCACCAGTATAGTTGAAGAAAGATATAGCTACGACACTTAGAGGAAGCTTTATGCCCGCCCTCAGAAAACCCTCGTAGAATACTGTAGTGTGCTCAAAGAAGGGATTTTCAGTAAGGTTAACACCATGGTAAATCTCTATATCAGGCCCAATGCCATATTTTTTCCTCTAGGACTAGAAGCTCGCCGTCTCCTAGATCCTCAGTGACTCGCCAACATTTTTTTGAAGAAGGTTATGATAGGTGCCAAAACTAACAATAGTGTCACCATGCGAGAGCGCAGTACTATAAGAGCTAGTGCTAGGCATAACCACCTTTACGTCCTCGCCACCAGCTAGTCTTTCCTGGTCAGCTTCCATCTCACCAGTACCATCTTTGTCTTTGGTAACCTGTCCATAAAAGCCAGCTCGGTTAGTAGACCATTCATAATGGGACTTCCACCTGTGTTCCCTAAGAAGCTCAAGAAAAGTGGCACTACTAACCACAACAGTATGTACCACGATGTCCACTGGTTGCTCGGTCGTATTTCCCCTACCATCATTCATAACCTCGACCTCCATGTTGTCATCCTCGTCTATCAGGTACCTCAGTTTGGAAGCTCGACTCTATTGAGTAGAGGAGCTCGAACCATCAGATCCTTCAGAACTACTCGAGGTAGTCTTGTCTCACAAACCCCTTAAAGGACACTTGCTAAGAGTCTTGAGTCTCGCCATGAAGTTGCACAGTTTTTAAAGAATGAAGACAGGTGGTATGACAACATGTACCAAGAAATGTGACTCGACGTACCCTAGCCCAGGAATCCTTTCAAGATGATCTAATGAGCTCGATGGTACAGGGGTTGGACTCTTCTCGGTAGATACCTCATTCGACTTCCTCCCTCGATGAGATCTCTTCCTTGCCAACTCGACCGATATCTTTCGAATATGGTCGCAAAAAAGTTCATCCTCACCACTCACCCAAATTTCAGGCCCTCAAGCAAGAGAACCTAGACTAAAAAATGAAATAAAATAAAAATTAGGTAAGTATCTGAAAGTAAACCTAAGCAGAAAATAAATTCCCCCAGCCTAAAACTACCCAATCTCTCGCATAGCCTAGTCAGATAGGCCAGGTCGCCTAAAATAAATTATGGTATACAGCTCAAAAGTAACAACTCCACAAGCATAACTCGCTCAACAGTCACATCACATTACAATTCTTAATAGAGCTAACAGAGGCAACACAAGAAAAATTCAGGCAAAGTTTGGAGCATGACCACCGGAGAAACCAAAGTTTAGGCAAGAGAAAATCTAAGACAAAGCACATCATTCCTCCACACATAGTAATTCCATCGATGAAGGAAATCCAAGAAGATATTAGAGCAACAACCAGAGCAACATTTCAAGTAAAGCTTAACAAAGGTGAAATAGATTAAAGAAAACCTCAAACCACATATGCATTCCCCCAAACACTAAATATGCATTCCATCGAGAAGCAACATGAATAAAAAAAAGGAAAATAGATATGAAAGAGTTGGAAACAAGAAGCAAAGCAAGAGCATCACATATTGTAACACCCCAATTTCCCACCCCACTGGTGATCAACTAGCAGGCGGGAATCCGAGTCATGTTATCTATCATATACCAACCATTGGCCATAAATATACCACATGGCCACAGTTGAATCATCACTACATAGTTCATCAAAACTACACATAGCAACCAGACCAACTAACCATTAACCATAAGTAAGATTAAGAATACAGCTTAAACCATTTTATGAAACCATTTTTAAACAACCAGTGAATAACCATTTCCAAATACCATTTTCCAAATAACCAAAAGCGGAAGACTGAAAATAAACCACATCCATATCCAAAGAAACCCATTTCCAATATCCAAAAATGTTAACCAATAGGCAACCAGAATCCAACATCCAGCAAATCCATAACCAATAACCAGTGTAATGCCAAAGATGGCTACAACCAACCAAACTAAATAATATCTACTAACTACTAGAAAATAAATCTAGGACGCTGTCACAGGAAGCTCTAATCACGTCCTATATGCTCATCAAGCTCTAAATGGCTCTCTGGGCATCTCCATCCAACCTAGCACCTGTAGAGTGTAGAGTTAGAGCAAGATCACCAAAATGTAAACCGGTTTGTACCAGAAAGAGGGTTCAACCAGTTCACGCGATATACCAGCAATATGCAATAGTGTGCAACATAACCAAAAGTAAATGGCACTGAATATAAACGCAGATATAAATAATTAATGAGTTTTAATTTAGATTTCCATAATCCATAACCCATAGCAATAACCAGATAAACGAGAAGAGGGCGATAAGGGTTTTCCTATCTCATCCTATCGTAGGTCTAACTAAACCAAGTGCAACAATGGGGGTTTCCTAAGAACAAATAATGTATATATATATCCATCTATCTATCCATTGACTGTTATGGGTTTTTCCCATGTATTGGTCTCCTACCAACCATGTATATCCCCATGGTAAGGGTCCAACCATGTATATCCCCATGGCAAAGGTCCAACCATGTATATCCCCATGGCAAAGGTCCAACCATGTAAATCCCCATGGCAAAGGTCCAACCAGGTAAATCCCCATGGCAAAGGTCCAAATGGCATAAAAGCCTCCAGTAATGACCCGTAGGTCTCCAGTAATAATGTAAAATCCATTGTTTTTCCCAGGTAATGGGATCCAAGAAAAATGTTTTACCAAAAAGATTTTATTTTGAAAACAGGTTTATGTAACTACCATCACACTACCCCACATGTGCACGACCTCTAGGGAACGGAAAGGAGTTGCCCCTAACTTCCCAATTCCAACCACACTAAACCAGTTAAGGCTAATAAGTGTCTACGAAACTCCCAGTTGCATCACAGATGCATGGGAACACCAAAACCCATGTTTTATAGTCGTTTAGGATTTCTAATTTACCCTAACCCATTGGCATTACCAATGCCAAGGTTTGTCTTTCTAATCTAGAGCGAGGCGATTCAAGAGAACACCTCTAGCAATACCTATGATAGTTTAATTATCATATTTCTATAGCCAATTCCATTAATTAACCCTAAATTAGGTTTTTATCCAATTTCCCCAATTTGGGGTTTTGTGTTCTAGATCCAATTTCATCAAATTAATGATTCCAACATGTTAATAAACTATCCAATAGATTCAATTTACCAAATCATGCTTCAATTCCATGTTTTAGGAGTCCAATTTCATGCAATTAGATTATAGGGTTCCAATTTCATGTTTTTTCATGTTTCAATCCAATTTCTAGGTTTTGATTATGATCTACTAATCAAACTAGCACAAATCCATCTACAAAGAGGTAATCTTGCCTTAGAATCAAAGAAGAATGAGTTCCCAAGTTGTTGTTGATGCTTTCCACGCTTCGCCGCAACCGCCGCGATCTCAGATCTTCTTCCCTAGCTTTCAGATGATGAATTCAAGCTTCCAATTGATGCCAAATTGATCTCCAAGCTCTAGTTGTTGATCTGCCTTGATAGCACCTCGAAACCCTCTCAAAACCCTCTCAAGAATAAGTTAAATCGTCCTCAAAAGCTCTTATTTATATCTAACCAAAACCCTCAAGTCGGGCTCAAACAGATGGGTTTCCGCGGGCGTTTTACAGCCTCGGAAGAGATTTTACGGCCTCCAGGCCGTAGGCCTCAAGCCGCTAAATCACCAGCAAATCACCAGCACCCAAAACAATACAAAAAAATACTTACGGCCTCAGCCCCTATTTTACGGCCTCTAGGCCGCAGGTATTTCCAAAAACTAAAAAAACTTAAGTCCTGACTTTACGGCCTCCAGGCCGTAAACCAGGCCACAAACAATTCTTACGGCCTCCCTTACGGCCTCCAGGCCATGAACCAGGCCGCAAGAATAAAAACACCAGCACACAGCAAAAAGGACTAGTAGAAATCTAGTAATGCCTTTTCTTGGACAAAACCAACCCGTAGGCACTCCTAGACTTCCCGAATGAAGCCCAGAACCTCAAGAAACAATGTAAACGATCTAATAAGCATAATGGCAAACTATAAGCCAAAACTAAGCTATTTCCACAAAGAGATAGGCCAAGAAATCCAAAAACATCGGCGGTGCCACGAGCGACCTCACCGGGGAGTCGAACCCTACCAGCGCTGCTCTCGGACCCGCTTGTGTGCCTTCGGCACCACCCGGAACCAAAACCCACATCCAACAAAGATAGAACAAAGAAATTAAATCCATTACCAAGCTTATACAAGCATCAAACCATAATATCCAGTTACACTAAAAAATGAAAAACAGGTCCAAAAATCGAGGGTATTACACATATAGAGTACAAAGCCACATGAACAAGGCATTCAAGTTCAAAGTCGTATGCTATCACAACAAACAATGAAATTTAAACATCCAAGAACACAATCAACATGCAACGGACAAAAATCACAAATAAAAGAAAGAAGAAACTTATTGGTGCAGGATTTTGAAGAAGGAGTTCCAATATGGCATGAATCGAAAGCTTTAGCAAAATTTAATAGCCGCTTTAGGGAAGATGATGAAGAAGGAAGGGAGGCAGAGAGTTTTCTTGCTTTCTTGATGTTATGATGATTAAGTGAAGAGAGGGTGCATTTTGTATATAACCCCCTCATTACTTCTCCTCAAAAGTAGCAGGAGTTATGGAAACTGCCACAGCAATAAGTCCACCTTTCCCACTTCTCCATGCAGTGATATACGTGCAGTATCCACACCATAGGATTCAAATTTTAAACCACTAGCAAACTCATGCCAAACTAGAGACCCAACACGTGGGCTGATATCAGCCTACAGCCTACCTCGCCGGACTACTACATCATAACCTACATAGGCTAGGCTAGCTACATGTCAGAGCAACTGGCACACCAGCTGACAGATTTCAAATCAAAGATTTCATCTTATCCAAAAAGAATTCTTCAACAACAAGACATGCGAGCAAAAAGTTTGCTAGCTTTAGCTCGCCTATAGGTTAAGCACTCATCCCAAGAAGGTGAGCAAGTCCATCTCATCTGATTTACCAATGACAGAATACATGTGAATTTGACTAGCTCAAACTAGCTCACCTATTTTACAGAACCTCAACTCTTGCAATCTAATACGACACCCGATTCGGTAAGCAGAATGCATGACAAGCTCGTTTGATGTGGCATGCCACACAAGCATATACAAAATACAATACCGAGTTCACTTCTTTACCTCATGGCCTTTGCCCATAAGCTAAAGAAGGGGTGATGTATAGACCCCCTAGTGCCCGCTAGGAAAAACCTTCACAAGCAACCAACAATTAGCCAGGCAGACTAAACCGGGTCGAGCTCGCCCATGGTAGACTGGGTCAAGCTCACCCCATGGGCAACCCAACTCAGATGACTTACAAGGTGTCGACCCACTGGGTTTAGGTCACCAAAATACCTAGACCCATAAGGGTTGACCAAGAACAAACTCTATTTATAGAACTACTTTCGTGTGCATGATCCCTAGTTGATCCACTCTCTTGCATGTTAGCCACCAGACCTTAGTTCCCTCTATATGCCAATAATACCTCAAGGAGAAATAGTCTCTCTTCTCTGATCAGCTCATAAATAAAGGGTAGGTAGGCAACCTCCACACGAGGTCTAGCAGTAGTAGAAACTTAGCCACATACTCCTCCTCTCAGCCTTCTTACAAGACCACCTCCTGAGTGGGTGCACACCTCCAAGTAAAGGCTGAAACATGATGTAATATTTTTCTTCTATTTCTGGGGGCTTTACGTCCTGGGAGGATGTAAAACCCAGGGATAGGACGTAATATGTTTTGAGCTAATTTCCTGATGCTTTACGTCCTAGGGGCTTGGCTTATGTTCTGGTTGGACGTAAGAACATGACATAAAATGAATATGTTTTTTTATTCCTTTACGTCCTGGGAGGGTGTAAGCCAAGTTGGAAGGACTTAAATTTGCTCACAAAATCCTCTTTTTGGACGAACTTAAGTGGGTTTGATGGTTTAGGACTCTAACATATTCTATTGTCGAACATTTATTTTTGTAGAGGGTTTGAGAGAGCTAGAGGAAGACTTGAAGGGAAATTCAACAACACCAATTGGAGGCTTGATCTGTGCTCTTTGAGAGGCCATTGCTAAAGTTCTACAAGCATGGTAAGGTGGATTCCGGTGGTGGTTCACTAAACAACAACTTTGGCAATCAATTAGATTAAGTTCTACAGCAAGGCAAGCGCTCCTTTATATTGTATTTTCCTTATTTAGCAAGTAGAATAGTGTGCTTATTAATTGGCAAAACCTAATTGTAATTTAGGGATAAATCCCCAATCTTGAATCAACTGAAAACCCTAGAACTTCAATTTCATGGAATTGAGTTATAAAACTCTCACAATATGAAATTAGACCTAATTAGAAGTAAAAAGAAGGATACAATCTTAGAATTAAAAAGAAGGATAAAATCTTAGAAGTAAAAAGTAGGATAAAATCTGACCTTGAGAATGAATTGCTCTATAGTTTGATATAACATGGAATTTGTACCCTAATTGTAGAAATTGACTTAAATCCTAAGTTAATGGGAATTAGAGAAAGGGAAAGATGTATTTGCGATTGTAAAGGTCATATTATGATTTGTTAAGCTTTTCCATGATTATATCATAGGAAAGAAAGGAAGTGCATGGAAAACAGTGGTCTTCCATTGTAATATCCTAGTTTTTGGGCTTGTAATATTTCTTGCATGTATAATATGTTTAATGATCAATTTAACCATATGTTGGCCAGTGCATGAGTTTTAGAAGTTATTTTTCGTATGTTGATTTGATACATTTTCACATGTTTTTATAGTTGTTATTTTATTTTGGTTGGTTCGTTTAGAGATGTTTCCCCGCTCGTGGAGTTTGGGTGCCTAAATGGCTCCCTTAGGTTTCTTGCTCGGGTGTTTTAGGGGCAAGGGGAGTGAGTGCGGAGGATTTGGCATGATTTATGGGATCACCCTCTAAGTTTTTCTCTATAGGAATGAATGGCCATGTTCCAGGTGTGAACGGCCAGTCCTTTCACGCCTACCGTTCACCCTTGGAGTGTGTGAATAGCCAGGCATGATCATTCATGCCTAGAAGTCAGTTTTGGGTTTTTGAGAATTTTGGATGGAGGGTCAGCAGACGTTCCAGGCGTGGATGTTCACGCCTAGGAGAGTCCTTTCATGCCTAGGCACAGGCGTGAATGGCCAAGCGTAAACGGGCAGGGCCGCTACACCGAGCATCTTGCCGTTCACGCCTAGATATGAAAACTGTAGTTTTTCTATTGGTTTTGGCACAGTTTTTTGTACTTGTTTTTTGTGCAAACCCTTGGTGTTAAGAGGGTGATTTTAAGGTGATTGAAGAGGGATTTAGGAGAGATTGGAGAGACAACAAATTGGAGATTGGAAATCATCCATAGAACTTTCTTTTGTGAGTAAGAGGAGGAATTGGTCACCCATTCAACGATGGAATAATGGCGTTCTTCATCAGAAACTTTGGCGTTCTTCGCGGATTGTACTTCTAGCAAGTTAAGCACACCTCTATTTTATTCTTTCAATTATTTCAAGTAAAATAGTATACCTAATTTGGATTTAACGTGTGAATGCAAGTGGGTGGTGGTGAATTAAGATAAAATCCCCAAATTGAAAACCCTAGAATGTAAATTATCATAATTGGAACCCCATAATGACTTGGGCTTTAAATTAAGACCTTCAAAGTAAATTCAAAGGTTTGAAAATCATTTGCATGCTATATTAAAACCCAATTAATCATGGAACATGTTTTCCCCAAATTACATGGAATAAACTTGATGAATTCTTGATAATAAATAAATACTTGGAAATATTACAACATGTTGATCTCCTTAGTAAAACTTAGGGTAGAAAGGAAGAAGAGCAAGGAAAGCTAAGCCTTTCTGAGCAACCAATTAAACAAGAGTATTACTAAATTATTAAATTAATTTAATAAAGATAATTGGTATCATGACCGATGTCATGACAAGAATGAGGAGACGACGTTCATTCCTTTTCCCCATTGTTTGGTATCACAGTCTAGTTTGTCGAGTTGGAGCGCTAGGTGACACTCTACTCCAATCTAAAGGTATAGCATGTGGGGCATATGAGACGGGGACCGCCAAATAGCTAACCCTTGTCGTTACTGGTCTAGTTCTCCCTAGTTTTGCCAGGCTTCCATGATTACATGGAATAGGCATATTGTTGTTGCCTGGCTCCCCACTTTTGAACAAAAAAACATAATTTTTGCACTTTGTAATTTAATAAAAAATTTGCTAAGACCGAGGGAAAGTATATATAAGCACATAGAAACCATAAATTAAGTATCATTTGCAATTATTTATGTACAAGGAATAACACTTTTGGGTAGCTATCAAGATACTCCCAAAGAACATCTTGTTTGTCCCCTAGCAAGAGAGTGAGAAAACTTAAGATAGATGCCATATCGTTAAGGCCATCGCCACTTTTACAAGGAGCTCGGTTGTATTTACCGCATGCAACACGTCTTAACACCACTAAGTTACCAGAGTGGCCAAGTTATATCATCGGGAGGGTTTTCAGCGACAGTATCCACAAATCCCACAAATTACTAAACCAAGACCCTTAAGCAAGTGTAACTAATCTCAATAAATTATGACTAGTAAATGAAAAACACAATCTCGGTTTATGTCACTAAAGTAAGTTAAAAATATGCATCTCTATTACTTAAGGTCCTATACGTTGTTCCAAAACAACTAGAGTTTAATAATAACCAAGCTAACCACCTTGATTAGTTCAGTGTTTTATCCATGAGCCTTTAATTTATCATAGCCAGTTAGGTCCAATAGGTGAAAGGAGTTGTGGATTCTGAGACAAGGGCATCTTATTTATGCACTCAAACTTATTTTATTTTTTGCTTCATATATATATATAAATTATGTTTTCTCTCAAAGCTTGATTACTCATTCTTCCCATCTTCTTCTGTTGGAATAATCTTATCTTTTATTGCCCTTTATTTTAAGACCCACCCATATGCTTTTGCTAGAAGGGTAGCTCATATTTTTGTATAATCTTTTAGAGTTGATTGACACAACAAGATCTTGCACGATAAGTCCCAAACCAGATAGCTTTAGGCTGCTAGAATATCTCCCTTGGTGCTAATTTTTTTAGGTAACTAGATTAACGACTACTTAAACTTGGCATTTATCGTTGCTATTTTCTCTATTTTTATTTTATTTGTAAGTATATATCTCTTTCGTGTCTCAGAGTATGATGAGTTTCTGTATGAACTATGGAGGTGTGGGATATAGTTATGATGAATGTCGTCAAAGCAGGATGAATGGAAGGTCGGTAATGGAGCGAAGCAAACAGGATGTTAATGTCAACGCAAACAAAGAAAAAGCAGCCAGCCAACTGGAGTACAGAGCAGCAACTTCGGCTAAGGTGACTGCAGGGAGCGATAGAGAGGACATGCCAAAGAATAATCTAGTGAGTGGATCAGAACAAGAGTCAGAAAATCAAATTTTTGGCACTGTTGGATGGACCATGCCGACCAATGCAATCGATGAAGCGGGGGAAAAACATCCTCAACTAGTACATGAGAATAATTCACCTACAGCAAACTTGGTGAATGGCAACGAAGCTAATAGTGAAATTCATAGAGAGGCTGTTCTAGGAGGGTTCAATTTGGTACCATCAAACTCACCTGCTAAAAAATCACAAAGTAGGGGTCGGAAGTTGACTTGCCACATGCTAGTGGTTCACAAATCAGTCAGGGTAACAACATCGAAGTACCTATCCAGAATTTATTGACCCATCTAGTCATTATACAAACCAACCCTAGAGTGAGGTCAGGGCAGAAAGAAAATAGAAAAAGTAGCAGCAGGGTAGTAAATCACTTGAGGTTAGTAACAAGTTTCACTGCTTCCAATCAGCTAGGGAGGAAGCCATGATGGATACTGGGAATTTGAATTTTATGTTTTTTGCACCCAATGGTCCAGAATAAGAAATTCAGAGGAATATTCAAAAGGAAAAGGATATGAAGGTAAAGGAGTGGGAACAAACCAAAGCTAGACTTGAAAAAACAATGGAGGAAGATATGCTGATCTAGAAGTATCGTAGTCAAAATGAGGAGGGTTCAAGTGCTAGATATGGCTCTATTGAGGTGGTCCTAGAAACCCAAGTTCCTCAGGTCTTGGATCATAAAAAAATCTACAGGGATGAGGTAACCAAAGTTTATGTGCATGCTAGTGGAATGCATTTTGACCCAAACCCTAGTGTGAACACATTTTACACTATGATTGATTATACTGGGGATATGCGTAGGATACTATACTAGGCTCAAGTTGTAGGAGATTTTTTAAAATAAAGCTTATTATATTATAAAAATAAGAAAATATATGGGGTACTTTTTGAGTGTGTACCGTCACTTACAATCACTTCTATCCATTATTTATACCTTTATTTATCCTATCCTTAAACATCTTAATCACGCCTGGCTTATATAAAGGCGACTTGATACTATAGATAGCCTGCTGATTCCAGGTTTTTTTCCTCCATTACAATTTTATTGCTCTATCCCAAGTATCCTTTTTGTGCTACAAAGAGATCACCTCCCATTTGGACGTAGTATATGGGCCTCAAGTCTCCTCCTTTTTCATCTATAATTGAGTAGTATGTTTTGACCTCCGGGTCATAATGCATACCACTCACATGAAAGTAAACTTCTCTTTCATCATCCCAATATATTTTATCAGGATTCAAAGTAGGTTGTGTTTCTGGTACCCCACTTCAACGTCTCATAGGCCTTGAAGAAGGTAGCGATTTCCATTAGGGTTCAGAACGCCATGAGAACTTCATTAGATAAAAAGAGAACTACCATAAGTTGCTGTAGGAGATTTTGTTCTAGCCATGAATGGAAAGTTTGGGAAGAATAATAAGATTGTACTTGATGACAAAACCTGGGATAGAGAGACGATTTATAATATTAAGTATTCCAAGTACAAGCAAGGTCTCCTGAAATTATTCAAGGATAAGTTTAAGGAAGACATAATCTTCCCTTAAATTATCTTTTCTCTGTAAAGTGAAGGCATACACTTCAAATGAGCCCACCTCATCTCTTTTTCTTTTATTTTAATATATTTGCACCTTATTTACAAAAAGTATTTCCTATATAGATACAATGGAAATAAAGATAAAAATAACAAATAATGCTACCACCTTTTTGTAAACATGCCATCCCACCCCCAAACAAAACGGGGGCATGTCCTCATGCTCGATAAGTGGAATAAGAAAAGGGAAATGAACAAAATAAAAAATCATTCATTCATAATAAATAAAAGTCAAGTACATGCTTGCATTTACATGCCTTGCATTTAATAAATGAAAAATAAAGATAAAAATGATTGATAATAATTATTTTTACATCATAATAAAAAGAACAGAAATAAGGTATTTGACCAATATAACAAAAGAGGTTCACTCTGCCTTAGACTTAGTCCTCCTACCCATTAAACTAGGGATTAGTATTTCTGGTACTACGATACGCATACTCGCATCCTGTCAGTCAAAGTAGCCACACTATCTGGTATCACTGTAACTCAAGGTGAGTAGGGATAAGTCCCTTAAAATATGGACTGCATCTTCATGATGGTCTCCAAGAGGATCTGGGTGACCAACATGGCACCCCTGAGCTACAGCCTCATATTCCTCTCTCTCAGAAAGGCCTCTCCTCCAATCCCTCTGCTGGGTGCCCTCATCTCAGGAGATATCTACTTGACCTCGAGGCCAACACACTGGTCCTCGGGTCCTCTCAGTGTAAAGACATGGTGGAGATGCCACCAAGGTAGGGTAGATGGCACCCTTTATCTTCCTAGATATTATCACAAAAAGGATACTTTACAAGATGCAATACTCATAGCATTCCAAGGCCTAGAGGGGAGTACATAAGGGTGAGCCAATTTGCCGAGATGTCCAAAGGCTGAAATGATGGCATGACACTGTCAACCATCCAGTAAACCAAACCCCATATGGTTCCAACATAGGGAAGTTAGAACCCCATTTACCTTTGGCCTTACAATGGAATCGATGGTCACGAAGGGGACTAGATAAACTATGGTGCCCTCAAAGAAATGGTGGGTACTGGGGTCGACCAAGGGAATGGCCAAGGTCTCCCGATGGACTCTAGAGTGGAAGGCACACCTGGAAAGAGAATATCTGGGATACCATGTCCTTACTCAACCCACAATAAAAGTCGCATATGTTAAAGGGAGAGTAGAAGTCCTATAGACCATACCATAGTGGCTCCCACACTCGCTGGGCTATTTTCATACAAGAGAAGACCCGAGCCTCAAGATGATGGAAAAACTCAACATACTAGCATCAGCCTGAAATACTTGCTTGATTCCATTGGAACCATCATAACAGGGGTGACAGGGTGAGCGTCTTAACACAATAACCTGCAAATATTGAGATTCATGAGTAATAATTTCATCAAAATATGGAGATACTAAAGAATGCATAAAATTTCCCTCTTTTCATAGTTTGTATCAGTAGTTTTACCACTGCAATGAAAGAAATAAGCTATGGTGGTGATGCCATGTTCACTAGGAGGTGAGACTAGAGATCAAATTTGTAAAATTTAGGGAAATAGCTTTTGTTCAAAAATTTGTGACAAAATTGGGGTGGGGAATTGATTTAGAAGGGTGGGGGATTGGAGGGGGAATAATTTTAGGAAATCTTATTTTGTTGGAGTCTGTCACCGCTGCGATGAAACTTTTGAACTAGGGGTGGTGAACAAAACTAAAGTAGGTGGTGAGGGGGAATTTGAAAAGTTTGGTTCACTGTGCGGTGAAAGTATTGAACATGGGCAGTGAAGCTTTGTTCACCTGGTGGTGAAACTGCTACTGCAAAATAGTTACTTGATTTTTTCATGAAAATTTTTAATTTATTGAAATTCAAACACTGTGAAACGAGAGTGAAATCGCAAATCTGGATTCCGTCCAAAGACGAACAACTCTTACAAAGAGATAAAGCGAGAATGGATTGTTTGAGATCGAATTTAATGGATAAGGGGTTGGAGACATCTTGAGAAGATGAAGAAAGTAGGGGAGATGGTTTTCAACTTGTGTTTGATGCATGGTAATAAAATTCGATAGGGTCCCAATATATATATGCCTTAAGGGGCGTAAAAGCTAGTGAAATTACCGTAACATCCATTTTGCGCAAACCACATAGTCAAAACTCTCAGAATTTACTAAGCAAGTTGTCGGTACCCAAATTATTAGACGGAACAAAATTTCTAGATGCAATTTTGTGGAAACTCCAAAAACACCCTAGGGGGTATTTTTTCAAATTTTTTGGTCTTTTAACATCAAATTACCATACTAGTGTCATAAATAGTTTTTTCACCTATAAATTAGTCTTTTAAACCATAAGATACTCACGACAGATGAATCCCGCTCAAAATATGGAGATGACATGAAATGGTGGAAATACCCTCATAAGAGTGTTGAGTTTAATGTCTTTAGCCAAACACAAAGGTAAATAATATAGTGATCATTTCCAGATGAATAAAAGAGGTCCCGTGACCAACCCCAAATAGAATGTTTGCATGGGAAAATGTAATGAAGGATTTAGGGTAACCTAGTGATTACCTCCAAATTGAATGGTTGGTTTTTTTAAATAAGATACCAAGACTAAAAGATAATTGACGTGCTTGTAAGAATGTGCCACCCCAAACGGAAGGAGTGGGTGGCATCCATGCAACCCCCAAACAGAATATTACTCGGGGATAAATGAGAATTAGGGATAAGAAGAAATAGGGTAATTGGTAACCAATCCTAAATATACAGTTCGGTGCCTTTTAAGTCACCTAGGATAGAAATCCTTATCCTCATGACACTTCTTCTATGCCTTGGTGACATTCCTGCCTCCCCCAAACAAAATATTCCATTGATTTGGGATTCACCTTTTAGCTGAATAAGATATGGGTGTATATCTCAAACTTGCCAAAGATGGATTTTGTCTCTCCTAATCCATGTAGGGGTGACTTTAAGAGGCTTAATAAAAAAATTTCCTTGTCCTTGATTGATGCTGATTAGGATTAGAAGTAGAGGGTTCTGATATCAACTTGGACTTGATGTGTGTTTCTAGGCTAGTGTTCTAAATTCCTTTTCTTAAGTTCATGATTTCTTTTTCATATTTTGTTTTTCAAGTCACTTGTCCTTTATTTTAATTTATAATTTCTTGGTTTAGGTTTTCAATTTCAGTATTTAAAGGGTATGACATTGTGATTTGTTTTATTTGAAATTCTTTTTCACACATGTCCAAAAGTCTTCATCATTTAAAGATTATAGTGGAGGAGTTAAAGGTCGTTGATCAGAAGTGATTGTTTACATATCATTTTGTGCCACTAGTGAAGAATTCTTATAAATACTTACTTATGCTTT
>CAWVOZ010000047.1:0-24245 GCA_963931855.1 Philhelius festivus
ATCAACCCTACTGGATAGACCAACTTTTGCTAGTTTATGAGCTGTAGTAAATTTCCATAGCATAAAGAAAGGTAATGGATGAATTGGGTGCAATTAAAAAACAAAACTTATCCTACTTTGGTAACTACTGCATGTTGTATCTTGCAAAAGAAGAATTAGTATGATAAGTTGAAAACTTTCGCCGACAGAATATAAATCAACGCATTAATATGATGGAGCTTCCTTATTTGAGTAGAGTACAGAGACCCTATCCAAGCATTATGTTTTATTCCCAAAGTTTCTAAGTCAATCTTAGATTTTAGGCAGTATACTGATTGGATGGAAGCCTACAAACACGATTAGATGACAAGTGATTGACTATCAAAGGACTGGACTGGTTACAACAAAATGACGCAATGTGAAGATATGCTAAAAGGTGTGTCTAGTGCTAATAAAACCATATATAGGGATAAGGATGACAATTGCAAGATAAAGGCTTTCATTTAGCAAGATTTAAGCTTGTCTACTGAGCGTTGCAAGATAAAGGGTGTCATTTCTTGGGTTAATCTTTTTAACACCAACATTTATTTTATGAACCATCTAAAAAATAAGAAATTAGGATGCCTCTTGGTATTCCTCAACCCCATTTGGACCAACAACTTTCAGTTCTTTATGGACAACAAAATCATCTGGGACTGACAAAACTTCAATTGCACTAACAAACCGAAACCCTGATCTACTCACTAGTGTAAACATAAGATCAAGCTTTTCACCATCTACTAATACTATAAACTCCTTTATTATAACAATATAATTATTTCTTGCAACACTAAAACCGTGTAAAATGGAGTTCTCATTAATAGAAACATGGAATTTAGCTGAACTAAGATCATATCTTTACGTTAGAAATGGAAAGAAGCGAAGATGTACCATGTGAAGACCATGTCTCTTAATCCCAAACCCATAGTTAAACTCTTTAGTGAATATTCTTGCTGTTTGGTATGAAGGAGACATATTCTGAGATGGCTTTCGATCAGTGAGTGTTTTTGTACGAGAACCAAAGAGAAAACTTGAACCTTCTTTGGTTAAGGAACCTACAAAATCTCTAGAGTCATTAGTGGTAGCGTTCACATTAGAACCACCACTGTTTATAAACAATACCTTGGTTTTTTATATTACACAGCTGACAGGTTGCTAATTATATCCATCTTATTACTGAAATCCATACTTCATTCAAAATCAAATTCTATCATCTTCTTCACTACAACTACAGTTCCATCTGATAAAGTTCCCTTATAAACAACCTCAAAACCCCCTCCCCCGAGTAGGTTTCTCTCTAAATATTTATCAGTTTCTATCTCAAGTTACTCAAGCTTGAACTAGATCGAACCAGTATTAGGTTGCAAATGAATCTTCTCCAAATCAGGGGCACCACAGTGACCTGACATTGTTTTCTTCCTTCAAGGACTGAGAAGAGACTGAGAAGAGTCTGGTAATAGTGCTGCATAGATGTGGTATTGGATGCTTATTTGAGGGGAGTTGAACAAACTGACTGCAACGACTTTTAAAGGCCCTAATCATATGTATTGGTACAGGGATTCATTCCTTGTGCCCTTTAAATATGATTCAAACACGTACATAAATCCCTCAATCCACCCTCGGCCTATTTCTCTCTCGCACTTTCCACCCTATTGGATTAACGTAAGTGCCCTTAACTCAATCCCCATGCTACTCCGGCCACCTCTACAAATGTGTGGGTTTTGAAATTGTTACATAATGGTGATAATTTGTTGAGGAGAGAAACAATATGACATAATTGAGGAAAGGGTACATCTACCCACTGAATATAGCATGTAGAGAGCATAATTGAGGAATGTCAAGCCAGACTACGAGATATACATTAAGACCCCAAATTTAAAGCATATTTGAATCCATGATCGAGTATAGAGAGAAAAAGGGCCTAGATCAAACCTAAGAAATCCATGATAACATGATGTGGATCAGTTCCAAAACTACTCCATGAAGCTCGGAATTTGTATATGTTTCTTGAGAATTTAGTTCTTTTATCTTAAAGGCCAGAATAAAAGAAAATTTGCAAGAATTTTGGTGTCAACAATAATGCAAGTAGAAAAAAGCTAATTAGCGATTAAACTCAAGATTTTTTTATTCACCTTTACTTTTGTGCTCTTGGTAATATCTTCCACAAAATGTTTCATAAATCGCAAGAGAAAGTAACCCCGCTCAAATCCACCTCTTTTGTCTTGGGCACTACATAGAAGCAACAATGTAAGACTACTCAAAATGTTTTCATATACTCATAAATTTTAAGATAAAAAGAAAGACATGTTTACCTTCACATGATTTCAACTCATAATTAACTGACTCATTCCTTTGTCACTACAATACAGTATAAATGCACTACATAACCAACTAAAGAGAACTATTAGAAAAAAAAATTGTAACAAAAACTATTAAAGAGAACTAAATAGTGTGACTCACAATTTTCTTGCTCAAATACCCCTTTCTAGTAGATCTAGTTTGTAGCTATCACCCATGTTTTAAATATCCTCAGTCAAATCGAGGAATTTCTTTTCCTCACTTCCTCCATCAAGCTTCTCTTTGAAATCATAAAAGACTAATAAGTCAACAAAATTAATACATAAAATTAATTTCAATTAATACATTACATATTAAAATGCTCATACCATTTCATCATATCCATTGAATTTGTTTTCTCTATCTACATGCCTAATAGTATAACCATTAAATCCTGTCTTTTTATTACCAGGTTTGCCAAGATGACTAAGGAATTCTTTTTCTCAATTTCCATTCTTGCCATAGGATAATACATCTCAATAATTCAATGGTAACAAATATAAATATACACATAATTTTTGGAAATAAATTACCTCTATCTCAGTGTCAAGGATGACCCACATTTTAGCCCATGCCACAAATACCGAGACTGCATTGTTGACAGTTTCATACTCACCCTCAACCGGTATAGGTAGTAGGGCCTCTCCATTTAGTGGGAGTGAAATCACTACACTAACATTTTTTACACCTAAGGATACACAATGTATTGTTTCATTTGCACAGTTTGAGGGGTAAACAATGCCCTTTGCTACAATATTAGCTTTGGTGTCTACAGCTAGAGAACAAGCCTAAAATACATTCAAAGACTCATGTTATATAGAGGTATGATATTGTTCTAAACTTGCAATATTTTTTTACCTGTTGTTTTAACGGAGGCAAGGTGTTTACTGGAGGCATGGAGAGAAGGTGTTCCTTTATCAACCTCTTTTAACTGTGTGTTAAATGAAAACGTAAATCATCTTAAGGTGCTCTCAGAAGAAGAAATTCCATCTTTTAATTTTTACCCAAGGTTTTGATGCTCGGTTTTGATGTAGACATAGTTTTCATTGCTTTCCTAGCCTCTTTTGCCTGTGAGATGGAGATAAGATGTAAAACACTTATATTGAGAAGCTTAAACAAAGAGTATAATTCCACGTTCTTTTTATCATTACCTAATTGTTTGATTGAGGTGTGGTTTTTGATACAGGCATCAATCTTGTTGTTGTCTTATTCTCTTTTGCCTATAAGGTGGAGATAAGATATAAATCATGATATTAAGGTTGCCAATGAAAAATTAAATCCCCATGCATTACCTAATGTTTTGATTGAGGCATGGTTCTTGTTTCTTTGCCATCCTCTCGTTTTTCTTTCTCTGCCTCTTTTGGCTGTGATTTGGTAAAAAATTTGTAAATCATGTATGTGTAGCTGTTAAATGAAAAGAAAATGTATAAACACTTATGCGGTCACCACCCTTTTTGTTGATATCCAATGAAAACTTGAAGAAATGAATGTTCTCTTTTTTATCACTTTTCACTTGCTTTTGTCCCTAACCCCTATTGACGAAACAGGGTCTCTACAACAATCAAAACAACTAAGAGTTAAGTGTAACACGATGTAACATCCATAGAAAGAATGTGAATGTTGTGAATAGTAATACTAAATCCATGTTCTGATGACAAATCACATAATAAATCTAGAACAGGAAAATTGTTGCAGAGTATGACAGAATTGTTTGAATAAGAAAGATCATGGGGTGGAGTGAAGACAATATAGAAGGTTGCAAATCTATTGAATCCATGTTCTTATGACAAATCACAAATAAATCTAGAATAGAAAATTGGTTGCCCAGTATGACAAAATTGTTTGAATAAGAACAAAGATAAAAGATACGACCGAGATCCCTGAATTTACCTAGAATAGAAATTTACCTACCAACCTTAGTCATTTAGGGCAAACCATAAACCATGATAACAGAGAGAAAAAAATAAATGGGGGGAACCATTTTTGACTCTAAAGACTGTGGTACCTTGGAACAATAAAACGCAAGTCTTGTCTATATTAAGAATGCTACGATAGAAAAAAAATGCTCAAGACACTCACACAGTCAAATCTGGAACACATAGGTGTTTTAAATCTGAATTAAACATGTTTATTGACCGACGAAGGAGGTTTTGGGGTCGGGTAAGAACTTCATTATTTTGTCGGTCACTAAATCAATAAATTTCGAAAATTGAGATATTTACACGTAAGCCCCAAAAACCAATCTAACGCCCAATAAAACACCTACCTCTTCTTATTCTCCACAACTACCTTCTCCTTCCCAGTTTCCACGTTTAACCGAACCCTCTTCTTCAGCGATTTTCTCAGACAAACAGGTACCCCCCTCTCTCCCTCTCCCTCTCTCTCGGTATCATCGTGATCACACATATATAGCCACCAACAAATCCTTCGTCGGTCACCACACCGTGTCACGTTATACTAGTAACAGATTGGTGTCGAGTGCTTTGTATTTGCAGAAAGAAGAATGCAGAGTCTGACATCACGAAAAATCTGATTTGTTCCGTGGAGGGCTCCTACAAAATAAAATTTCTCTGTGCGATGTTGACTCTCTCTGTCAATCTATACACACCTGGACCTAAAAACTTCAAATGGATTAGATTTTGAATAACTTTGTTAAATCAAATGGCGATGGTTTAGAATCGTACTACTTATATAGAAGAAAGCACCTATGTGAAACTCTCCAATCCATAGAGAAAAACTATAACTATGACAGGTCCGATGGTAATTTTCCTCATAAGGAATTGCCCGTTATATTAGAGGCATGAAGGCTAACATCGCACATAAGTTTTCACAGGTACAATACGCGAAAACACATGCGGAGATCACCCAACTGCTTGACCTGTTCCAAAATACATAAGCCTGCCATGCGATGCATAAACAGGGTCGAAGAACAATCAGTAGATACACAAAACAATTAGCAGTGAAAGCTGTTGAAGTCTTTTCTGAAGCCGTATACAGACTGTTAAACGATCATGTTAACAAAAGTAATTTAATGGTATTCGATTACGATACAGACTGATAGTGCTGTAAAGCATATTTACAGAAAAATAGTCTGACAGGGTTGAGAATGTTGCACAGCAGCAGGGAAACATTAACCTACCTGTTAAACTTTACGGCGTAGTTCCGGATTTATCTGGTCTGTATGAGGATAATGAAAACAAGAATGAAGCTCGGTTTACTTCAAGACAGCCTGCTCCAACCATCATTTCTCGGCTTGAAGACCTTACGAGGTGTTTAAGGATGAAAGTGACAAAGAAAGATGGAGGGCTTCTGAAATTTGAGGGGTCCAAGGAGGGGAGGAAAGGAGTACTGGCCATTGATGCAGAGATCTCCGAGGTCACCCCATCTTTCCACTTGTTGGAGATGAAGAAGTCCAACGGTGACACACTGGAGTATCAGAATGTTTTAAAACAAGATATTAGATCAGCTCTGAGGGATATTGTTTGGGCATGACAAGGTGATCACCTTCATCAGCTGTCACGGCCTCAACAATAGCCATTGCCTTCTGATAACGATGGGACTGCATCCGGACGATGTCCCAAGTCCATAGAACGAGCCACACACTAATAAGAACTTAAGGCAATACAAATGTCTGTGCTATTTTAAGAGTAAACCAGAATGCGATGAGCCGAAACCAAAGTACCAAACTGGAGCTCAACTATGCTGTCAGCGATGCATTAGACACGACAGCTAACACAAGTCAGCAGGCAGTAATTTAAGTAGATAACGGGCAACATAAGAAATTATATAGCATCAAAGGAAATAAATTATAACCTATGTATATAAAACTATACTTTATAATGAACAAAACACAAATTTTGTGTAATTTGTTGAGTGACAGTAATGCATAGCACAATAGCACAATCTTACTAATTTTTTTCATGGTCAATTGCATTGGTGTATACGATGTAGAAACTATGATACAATGTTATGCTTTTCTCCAAATGCACAAGATGATGTGAAGGAATTCTCATATGATTTTTTTGTTGGAATGACATCAAGTGCAGAGCTATTGTGTCTTGGGATGATGGTTTTTGGCTTTCTGGTACATGAAATTGAAGGTCTATGGGTTGGTTGTTGTTTGAATACTTTTTGTGTAGGATTTTGTATTAGGTAATTGCAGATCACTTTCTAATCTCTATTTCTGGTTACCCAGTACAAGCTTCAATAGTTGTACATTCCCATTGCACTTCTCCAGATATTGTAATCAAGAATTTTAAAATTAAAAGACTGATAGATGGATGTTATCTTGTAACTCTACTCACAATTGCTACAATCCTTCCTCGCTTGGAATTGATGTTCGGCTTTCTAACTTCAGACTTTAGGCTCGGCTTAATCAATTGTTCTAGGTTTTCATGTTCTCTCCCAAGCTCTAATCATGCCCCCAAACCTAAGGCTTCCCTCTACATCTATTTTTGTGCTTTTAATAACCACAAAATGTTTGACACAGGCTCTCCTAAGCAAGTCAAGGACCCTCCCAAGCAATTTTCTAAACCCTTCTGTTCGGGAAAAAACAATCCCCCACGCAGCGGAAACAATACCCAAGATCACCGTGAGCGAGAACCTAAGATGGCAAACAACCGAAATACACACCTGCAATTCTACGGTAACCAAACCCAATAAGAACACACAGTTTCCAACAAGCGTCAATTTATTAAACCCGTGAGAATACACGAGATTACAAGAGTTTCCTCACAAAATCTCTCCTCTCACAAAACTCTAGAATACCGCTCAAGAATACTCCGAAAATACCGAAGAATAACCTTTTCGCCAAATACCGCAACTTGGTTTTCTCTTCTATTTCTCCTGTTCTTGACTCGTCTCCCTTGGTTAGATGTCTTTGGTATTCACAGATTGTCACGACAATTACTAGATGTCTGACCCCCTCCTTTTATATAGGAGTCGAGAGAAAAACAGTAGATACTGTTTTTGTACGCAGCTTCTAAAACCTTTACTCATCCCAACTTCTAATTTCACTGTCCTTATTTTAGTCGGACTCCAAAGAAACCTGTTCCGTAAAGTAACTACAGCCACGTCAACAATCTCCACCTTGACTTTGATTAGAGCCCTAATCTAAGCCGACATCGCAACAAACAACCATCCAACTCAACCGAGAGAATAATACCATGAGCTCCACCATGATTCTTGACCGAATCAACCTGAATCTTGAGCCACCTCTCGAGTTTATATAATAAATTCATGCTTGTCAGACCTTTTGCCTCTTGCGAGACCACCAATCATCTATGTCAATGATTAGCCAAGTCCGAACATTTACCATTCTTTGGAATCCATCTCTTGACCACTCTAGCTTGAGAAACTCCACCAAACCGTGCATCTCCTAACGCTCCATTCACTATCGACGTACCAATCAATGGATACAAGCCGCTGCAACGACTAACCTTCGTGATCAAGTGTCGACCCTTAGAAACATTCAGTAGCCCTCCTTTGCAAGACCACTCATAACCGTCACAATCTAATTTAGAGAGGCTAATTAGATTATAACTTATCCCCGGAACATGCAGAACCTCCTTTAGCATCTGAACTTGACCATCAGACAATCTAACATGAATTGTACCTGCCCCTTCCTTTAGCACCAAGGAGCCATCACAGGTTCGCACAACACCACTACACTTCAAATAGTTGCTAAAGTATGATCGGTGTAAGCACATATGCTTCGTGGCACCTCTATCCATGTACCAAACATCCCCGTTTCCATTTGCAGACCCGAAACTAGACGTTAATTCAGAAGCCGTATAGACTTCTTCTATACCCTCTTCCTCCACATAGTTAGTTTCTCCTCTAGGAACTTTTTCTGGCTTTGTTCCTTTACTTTATCCGGACAATCACTTTTTAGATGACCAGACTCACTGCACACCCAACAAGGCCCTTTTGGAGCCTTACCACTCTTCTTCTTCCTTCCACTTGTTGCAACCAAAGCTCTACCCGACTCCATAACTCCACCTGTTCCATTACCCTTGTTTCTTGTCTCCTCGGATATTAGAGCACCCGTGACGTCTGATAGTCGTAATGTATCTTTCCCGTGCATTAATATGGTAGCTAGATGCTTCCACTACTGCGACAAAAATTAGATGAGCTGTAGTGCCTTGTCTTCATCTTCAACCTTAACACCAACAGATTGTAGTTCTGCACAAATAGAATTTAGCTTGCTAAGATGAACTGTGATCTTCGTACCTTCCTGCATCTTCAATGTGTGAACTTGCTCCTTCAAGTACAACCGATTGATCGAATTTTTTTCCATGTACATCTCCTTTAACCGCTCCCATAGCCCTTTTGCTGTAGGAATTGTAGCCACATTAGCCAAGACATTCTTAGCCAAAAATAGACGGATTTTGCTAGCACACCTTGCATCAAACTCCTCCCATTCTTCATCACTATCACCTTCTTCTGTGCCTGGCACTTCCTGAGATGATGATTTTGTAGCTTCCTTGCTCATCTTCATCTTCTTTTCCAGACGCCCCTTTAATGCTTTCACAAGCCCCAATTGGATTAAGACGTTTTTGACTTGTATTTGCCACAAGCCAAAATTCATAACACCATCGAATTTCTCAATCTCAAAACGATCGACTTTTGTGTACTTTATTGTAGCCATCTCCCTTCTCGGTTTTGGAACTTTCTCTTGATACCAATTGTTGGGGAAAAAAAATCCCCCACTTAGCGGAAACAATACCCAAGATCACCATGAGCGAGAACCTAAGATGGCAAACAACCGAAATACACACCTGTAATTCTACGGTAACCAAATCAAATAAGAACACACAGTTTCCAACAAGCGTCAATTTATTAAACCCATGAGAATACACAAGATTACAAGAGTTTCCTCACAAAATCTCTCCTCTCACAAAACTCTAGAATACCGCTCAAGAATACTCCGAAAATACCGAAGAATAACCCTTTCGCCAAATACCGCAACTTGGTTTTCTCTTCTATTTCTCCTGTTCTTGACTCGTCTCTCTTGGTTAGATGTCTTTGATATTCATAGATTGTCAAGACAATTATTAGATGTCCGACCTCCTCCTTTTATATAGGAGTCGAGAGAAAAACAATAGACACTGTTTCTGTATGCAACTTCTAAAACCTTGACTCGTCCCAACTTCTAATTTCACTGTCCTTATTTTAGTCGGACTCCAAAGAAACCTGTTCCGTAAAGGAACTGCAACCACGTCAACACCTTCATTAAGTTACTGTACTGGTTGCTACAAAACAACGCAATGTGAAAATACGCTAAAAGGTGTGTCTAGTGCAAAATAAAGTCATATATAGGGATAGGGATGAAGTCACTATTTGTGCGCATAATCCCATTCTATTATTATAGTAGAGTAATGTTATTGTCTGATAAATACAAAACTATTACCTTTCATTGTACTTCCCATGAAGCAAATTTTAATATTGATAATGAGACGTATCATGGCAGAATTCACCGATAAAGGGTGCAAAATAAAGGCTTTCTTTTAGAAAGACTTATGCTTGTCTAGTTTTCTTGGGTTAATCTTTTTACCACCAACATCCCTTCTATGTACCATCTCAAAAACAAGAAATGAGGATGCCCCTTGGTATTCCTCAACCCCATTTGGACAACAATTTTCAGTTCTTTAAGGACAACAAAATCATCTGGGATTGACAAAACTTCAATTGCATTAACAAACCGAAACCCTTATCTACTTACTAGTGTAAACATAACATCAAGCTTTTCACCATCTACTAATACTATGAACTCCTTATTATAATGGAATTATTTATTGCACCACTAAAACCGTGTAATATGAAATTCTCATTAACAGAAACATAGAATTTAGCTGAAATAAGATCATATCTTTGCGTGAGAAATGGAAAGAAGTGAAGATGTACCATGTGAAGACCATGTCTCTTAATCCCAAACCCATAATTAAACTCTTTAGGGAAGATTCTTGCTATTTGGTACAGAGGAAACAGATTTGATATGGGTTTTGATTAGTGAGAGTTTTTATACGAGAACCAAAGAGAAAACTTGGAATTGATGTTCAGCTTTCGAACTTCAGACTTTAGGCTTAGCTTTATCAATTGTTCTAGGTTTTCATGTTCTCTCCCAATCTCTAATCATGACCCCAAGCCTAAGGCTTCCTTCTACATCTATTTTTGTGCTTCTAACAACCACTAAAGTGTTTGACACGGGCTCTCCTAAGCAAGTCAAGGACGCTCCCAAGAAATTGCCCAAACCCTTCATAGTCCAAGTTTAAATAGCATTAGTGCCTCCCTTATAAACCAAAGGGCATGCCAACACACCAACACCAATTTTAACACCCTAGCTATTAGCCACCTACAGTGCATCACAAGGAGATGCCACCCTAGTTACAGACAGCACCTGATTATGGCACAATTCACCGATTGTACGATTGTAATCCCCTTGAATCATCAAATTATTTTCTATATGAACAGTATGCGAGCACAACTATAAGGTGGTAATTATGTTTATGTATGTTGTCCTTTTTTTTAGAAATTTTTAAAATTGTAGCCATAGTGCCACCAATGTGAGTGTTGCAGGCTAATGTTTGTCATGTTTCATGGTACTTGTTATTGGTGAAGCAAGGGAATGAAAGAGTAGTTGTATCATCTGCTTTTATTTCTTCCAAGAGGTAAATCAGATTCAGATATTGCATCTAAGAAAAAAGCCACATTCCTTGTAGATTATAACCACAATTTCATGAATCTTCTGATCTTACTGGATTAGAATAGTGATTACGTTCATCATCTTACATCAATGATAGAAGCCAACAAGGGAGTGCATGTTAATAACTAGGTCTGATAACTACAATAGAGGTTCACCTAATACAGAAGATATTGTAGTAATTAATCCCGAAGGTGATTCTCCAAAAGAGATGGGGACCTTGGATTGATATGCCCAAGAGAGAAAGAGAGACTGAAACTTCACATTTAACCATGGAAGATTGTATTTGAACAATCTCTGATCCAGAGTAACAATTAGAAAATGGAAATATATAGATTATCATGGTTAAACAAATTATATTTGAACGTACACTAAAAGATTATATACTAAAAGATGCTGCAGATTATATATTGAAAGGTTGTATATGAACAATTAGAAAAAAAACATTCATGGATAGTACAATGTAGATTCGAAAATGGCTTGAGATTTGTAACAAATAAGAGATAGAAAAAACTCTTACCTTCAATAGCAGAGAATCCAAAATAAGAACGAAGAACCAGATGGTTGGAGGTCTTGTTGAGTTGAAGAGAGTTGCCACTGGAGGAGGTAATATAGATTGCCCCTGGAGGAGGTAATATAGATTGCGAGTTACACAACCAACAACTCTCTAGAGTTAAAACTCCACGATAAACAACCCTCATTAGATTACAACATGCAATATAGGACATGGACACTAAGGACAATAATCCGCCCCCATCAAAAATTTAATCTTCAATTAAAATACCTTTGGTGCGCAGGTCACTAGTACACTGATCCCATGCATCAAATAGAGTTCTTTTCTAGAGCCACTCGTGGATAAGTACCTAAGAAACAGAGATTTCGTTGAGTAACATGAACAGAGTTGAAGAGAGTAAGAAACAAATTTTGATTCTTTCGTTGAAAAAGTTACCGCTGGAGGATGATAACTCTCGCTCAGAAACAATCGGAAGGAAGAAGATAATGGAGACGGCTGGGTTGGATTCACACGAATATCTGAATTGCATCGATAGATGTGAAGGAGTGGGAGTCTCCGCGCAGTATTATTGTGGTATTTATATCAACGAATTCCCATCTACCGGTTTACCTCCGCGTACTACGATTTCATTATATCCGTCATCACCAATTAAAGCTCTTGATCAATTTCGATTAAAAATGTCATAAATAGAAAAAATATTAAAAAAATCTTGACTGTTTCTATATAAATCAATCTTGAAACTGGGTTCTTGACTGATTTAAATAAAAAATAAAACCATCAAGACTGACTAAAATCTTAGTAGTGATAGCTCATATTATCGGTTATACGTTCCCTATTGGGAAGACACACAGATTGCCACTTCACAGATACCTCATTCATTATCAGTTATATTAGTACATATTGTTTGTGATATTTGGTTTACAGTATCCATCATTGGATTCTTGCATATTATCTATGTTCCAATATCATTTTACTTAATTAGATTTACCGGTAAGGACTGAATCTCCTTCCTAGTGAATTTGGTTAGCATAGTGGTTTTCTTGCTCTAACCCCTTTCATCTCCGCAGGTATAAAGTAGGTTGGTGAGACTTGAAGTGGTGATAGACAATAGATGTTGCTTCCTGTTCGTTGTTCTTGTCGTAGTTAGTTATGTCAGTAGTTGTTATATTTTATTATTTCGATGTTGTGTCCAATGGGCAAGGATGTTGGTTATTTGTTATTGATTACATTTTGACATGTGGATTGGTGGTTTGCCAGGTTATCATTATTTATGAGTATTCAGTAGGTTTGAATTTATCCAGGTTGTTTATTTAGTCTTCCGCTTTGTTCAGGTAATAGGATGTTGTTGTTTGCATGTTATTCTATATTAAATGTTGTTGATGGACTACGTGTGATGTATTAACTGTTGCCATGATATAATTTGATGGCCAATGGTCTGTATAAAGTGCATATTATGACTCACATTACTTGTATGCTAGACGTACGCTAGTGTATGATTTTATGGGGTGTTACACTAGTCTATAAATATAACAATAAATACACATAGTAATTTACTTGCCTTTGATTTGTTGACCGAAGCAAGCAAATAAACACACAACAAACTCCAAGTTTTGAATCCTTGCTCCCAATCTTGGCCGCACAAGACTTCTCTTTAAGCTTCGCAAAGAAGACGATAATGACCTCCATACTCCAAGCAATTAACGAGGTAGAAGAAGATGAATCTCTCTCTCTCTCTCTCTCTCTCTCTCTCTCTCTCTCTCTCTTTTCTTCTCCCTTGTTCTCCCAAGAATGGTTTCAAAGTCCCAAAATCGAGTAAACAATCAAAATCACTAGAAATGTCTCATATATATATATATGTGCGTGTGTGTGTGTGTGTGTGTGTGTGTGTGACCCATAAATCTTAATCTATTGGACAGTAAGCATGAATGGTGCCTACAACCTAAGCGTTAACGATAATCGGCAAGCATGAACACGCACGCTTCTAAATTTCTTTGGTTGCCCCAAAATTATGAAAATTACAATGTAAACGTGAATGCTCACATGACCATTCACAAAACAAGATTTTTGTGATATGGGTGAACGGACATACTGCAAGCGTGAATAGATTTGGTAGTACACATTTGGAACTATCCTTTTACGACGGCTACTGTGCCAAATTGAGCAAAAAATCCCATAATCTAAACAAAACAATACCAAAAGCCACCAACAAGCTCCAAAACATATGAGCAACATCCGAGGATGGTGAATACACCTCCAAACCCAACCAAAATGAACCATCAAGTGGGAACACCCAAAAATCAATGGTGAG
Source organism: Philhelius festivus (assembly GCA_963931855.1). Classification (NCBI taxonomy): domain Eukaryota; kingdom Metazoa; phylum Arthropoda; class Insecta; order Diptera; family Syrphidae; genus Philhelius; species Philhelius festivus. Next base: position 13,879 of record CAWVOZ010000047.1, read on the forward strand.
CAAATTACCACACTGTGAAATGCAGTAGCCACCACAATCGTGCAAAATGCAAAATAATGCAACCAAAATAATTACATGATACAAAATTAAAAAAGAAAAGGGGTAACCAATTATATATTACAAAACACAAAATATTGGGATATTACACATAATATGAATGTAGTCTAGACTAGTAAGGATGAATCTCAACCCTAAGAGATTCTGCACTTGACTAGCAAGTATCGTCGCCATCATCGTTATTCCTTTCTTGCATGTACCACCGCACCTGACTCAACCTTGCAAGAAAAGCACAACGCTTCACAACTGGGACAAATTTTAAGGAAGAACCTGGGAACCGATCGATTAAAGGGATGGGGGCGAGGGAGGAGTGACAAGGGGTTGTTGAGAGTGAGAAGAGATTTTTAGATTGCTGAAACGATAGTTCACATCTCCCACTTGGGGACTCCCATCTGCAGCGGCCTCTCGCTTTCTCTGGCAGCCACTAGAGTTGTAAAGAAGCTCTCCCACTTCCTAATGCAATTTTTCCATTCACGCAAATTATTTACATGTTGACTACTTTGATGCATGGCAACGACAAATTCACTGAATAGGGAACAAAGGGTATAACAACACAAAGAGGGGAGTACCACGGTTACAGGACCAGATAATATGTGGTAATCTAACAAAATGCGGGGACCTTGATAGAAACCCAACTGTTAGCTGTCCTGCCTATTTCCATCTTTATTCAAGGGCCTCAGCGATATCCAATATTATTTCCCATTTCCCTTCCAAATTTATGGAGTGTTAAATAATGCTTTGCATGAGAAACATTCCAATAAAAGCACCCGAAATGAACAGTGGGAAGTGCTCTCAAAGATCAGGTCTGTGGCGAAAACCATCGAGAACTAAAGCTAGTGGAACGTTCCCCACACAAATCTTAGATATGCCCCACACAAATTTTACTTGAATACCCTTACAAAGTAAGAATACATAGGCTCTCCTGATATACTCTCTAACAATATGAGATGGAACAAGAGAAATAAAAAACAGTTTCACAAGGAATACACTGATTACACAGTAGCAATTTGCTAGCTAGGAAAATATATTCAAGTTTGACCTTATTCCCGAGGAAGGTTTATGCTTTGATGGAATGGCCATAAGCGCGTTGGCCTTCTGTAAGGTAAGGCCGGAGTTCTCCTCCACATCCATGTCTTCCGGCTTTAGTCCCTCGAGTTTCCAGTCACATGCGTGAACAGGTGAAGCTAACATTAGATATAACATTCTGTGTGCTAATGGCATCCTTGGACACATCCTCCTGCCTGCACCAAATGGAATAAGCTCAAAGTGTCGTCCTCTGAATTCCACATTCACGTCTATGAAATGGTCTAGGTTGAATGAATTTGGGTTCACCCATACTGTAGGGTCCCTTCCAATTGCCCACAGGTTAACCCAGTACTTGTGTATCCTTTTGCACAATGAAATTAGATATCTCAACGTCGATTTCAGCTTTATGGGGAATTAGGAATGGCACAGGAGGATGCAATCGAGAGGTTTTTTTCACAACTGCATGTCAGTAAGGAAGCATATCGATCGATGATTTAACAATTGTATTGCCTCTGCCAATTCTCTCGTTGAGTTCAGCCTTGGCCTTTGCCATTGTGTTTGGACTGTAAACTGGACTTGCTTTTTTTAGTCACCATAGTTTTGGTTAAGTTACCCTTTTACCTTTGTGAAATTAAAATTTGTCCCTATCATTTGACCCAAAAATGTTATTCTAATATTTATTAATTCTCTATAAATTATTCCTTATTTAATGTTGTGCAATTATTTTATTACAAACCATGAAAGTTTTTAATGTTCTAATGGGGCATTCCGAAAAGGTGACACATTTATTTCTATGCTAGTTTTCCATGACAAAGTTTAAGGACATTTTTTAAAAGGGGCATGGTGAAAAGAGATTCCTTGTTTACCTTCTCAACATTTTTTAGGAAGCACCGAGATAAATTGGTAAAATTAAGGACAATAATCATTAAACACAAAAATACTTTTAAAACCCTTCACCAACTATTTCATTCACTCTTCCTATTTATTTAAAAAACACATCATTCCATCTTCTTCTCCTTCATCAACAACTGTAACATGGGGAACATCTTAATGAACAACTTATAGGCAGAGGTCACACGACAAGAAAAAATGCTTCAACACATCATATTAGTTTTGTCAAAAGCACAAAAAAGTCAACAAAAGTATTCCTTAACATTTATTTCATACATTTGAAAAAGATAATTACAGCTTCTAACTATTGTCTTTGTTGAACTTAATGCGACCATGTGAAGGTGTTATACCTCGAGGAATTCAACAAACCACGTTGCTTCACTATTATGGCCTAAATCCCTATATTAGATAAGATGATTATGACTTGCTCCTACCGAAATTCCTAGAAGAAAAATATAAAAATACTATATGGTCTTAACTACTAATGGAATGCAATAAATGATCATGTCATGCTCATCTTATCTAATAATGCAATAATATTGATGCATACACGCCATAAGAATACTCGGTTTCAAAAAATTGACTAATAAAAAAGCAGGACTAACATGTTCTTAAAATGCAACTTGACATTTTGGCCAAAACGCGTCAAAACACCTCAAACAGTTATAGACCACGTGAAAACGGCGTAAATGCCTTCTCCACTTTACTGATTCAACTCAGTGCATCCAGAATACTTTTTCCATGCACAAACGAAGGCCGAATTTATCATACCCACTTTTAAAATGCACAATAAAGTTCAAAAATATGGACTACTAGCAAAAAATAAGATCAAATTACAAATAAAACAATCGCTTTTACCCGATTACCTACACAAATATAAAAATCTCTTCCTAACCCTAATTTCCAGCTTATGCTTTCCGCTTTATCAAAAATTTTCTAGCTTTACTTTACCATTTAATATGTGGAATATAGTGCTCCAATATTTTGAGACTAAAAACAACAAGCAATAGTTCAATTAACTCTAATAAGTAAAGCCAAAATAGATACAATCAACCAAAGAGTCTTTTTAGGCTTGCAAATTCAACAACTTCAACTAATCATAGAAAAGATACAATATTATTTCCATTTTTTCAAGTACAAGATGTCAGAATTGTTCAACAATAAAAAAAAGAACTATGGAGCGAGGGGTTCTAGGAACACATTTGTCGACAATGCTATGGACCAGATCCTCTATTATTTAATGACAATTTGTGGTATCCATATGCAATATACACATAATTAGATCTATTTTCATATATTTTTATTTTGTAAATTTTGTTCATTTTCTAAATATCATTTTAATAAGCCAAGGAAATGGTTTTACACGGGTCCCTCTATTGTGACTTCCAATTTCACGTTCGGAAGAAGCGATTGGTGCTTTGTATTTAAGTCATTTTCCTCCCTCTATCTAATTTCGTCCATCAGATCTAATGGTTCAAACACTCCCACAACTGCTTGTGGTTCCTCCTGCACGATTCATCAATTCTACTTCGAACAATTTGTCTCAGAGGATTTGCCTCCCTCTCACCATCTCTCTATCTTCTACGCTCTCCTCTTTGGTTCTTCCTTTGTTAGAATCGCTCCCTTTTATCCCTCCTCCGAAGAATGCTATTGATTGTATAAAGAGATTTGCACTAAAAACTCTGTTTATTCTGATTCAGGTAATGAATGAAAAAGTTATAATTTTTTTGGATTTACTCTATGATACTAACAATGTTTTGCAGAATTTGAAGGTTTTCCATCGAAGCAAATTTCAACATCACCGGCAATTGGTAGCCTTTCCAGTTGCTTTCTCCATTCAGGTATGGACTGGCTATGCTTAGGCTTACTAGCTACATACACTATGTAAATAAGCTCCATTAATTGGTTTTGTCAAGTATTTCACTATAGCACGTCCACATGCCCACTTATTGTTTGTTGAAATGTCGTCTCTGCTAAAACAATTTTGACTCTTATATGTTAAAGTGCAATATATGTTGCATTTATTCTAATGATTTTCTTTTTTACGGGGTGATTTTGATGGCAATCTTCATACGATTGTGTTAGAAAATTATGAACATCTCTTTTGTGTTATGAATGGTTTACTACCGAATGCAAGATCTCTGGATGCTAATGTTAGGTGGGGAGGGATAGATCTTGCATCCTATTGCTCTTTCTATAGTCGGCATGATGAGTCTGTTAACTACCTTCTATGTGAGTGTATTGTTCTAAGTGGGTTATGAGAGTGTCTATTTGCTATCTTTTAGATTACAAGAGTAGGTTAGAGTTGAGAAGTTTCCGAAATAGAAGATCATATTCGAGCAGATTGTTATAAAACTGATGTTATGTGATAGTGGAGAATGGGTGAACACATACATTAAATTTGATGTTTGCTGTCATAGTGGATATGCATAAGAATGTTTCACTTTGCAATAATGAAAAGTGTAGGTCTGTTAGCGAGCTGCTGTAGTTACACAAGTCAAAATTTCAATCCATATAATGGGTACATTATAGAAGCACAGTCAGGGATGTTAGTTTGCTTCTATCCAATCAAGGTGAAACTAAATGTAATGTTCATTGCAGTCGTAGGGTTAACCCCGACATTGCTGGTTATAGGGTTAGTTTCTAGTATTGTTAGAGACACTTTCAAACCGTATTTTCTTAGGAAGTTGTTATCAGCTTTTATATAATTTTTTGGGTATAATGTTGAGTCCATTAGAAGTTATATTAAAGAGTACTAGCATCTATCCATGCATGTAGTATGGCGTTGAGTCTTTTAGAATTTATGTTAAATAGTACTAATGTCTATCCATGCATGTATTAAATTGAGCGTATAGAACCAGGGTGAAAATTTTCTCTTTGTTCAATGGTTTGAGAATACAATAAGCAAGTTTCTCATGTACTAAAGGGAAGCTTACTTGTTCGCCAGAGGAATCAAATTTTTTTCTCAAAAAATGTATTTACCCCCTTTCTCCATTATAATTATCTGTGGGAAATCTTAATGTAATATTTGGCCCAGTTTTGAGATGTCGTTGATATGAGAATGTGTATTAAATATCTCTCTACCTTTGCTTCTTCTAACCTGTTCAAGAATCACGTTCCTTCACTAATGGCCCTTCTATGAATCACCACTACAACGCTCCCCTCTACCACTGTGGCAATTAGTATGAAATCTATTAATGTTAATTGGAATGTGTATTTTTGTTTTTCTTTTTTTTTTTTAAATTTCCGGTTGTCAGTCCATAACTTTGAAAGTGCAAAATTCTGGCCTATGTCTTTCTCCCACCTATTGTTTGTGTGTTTTGTCCAAAGAAAGCTAGCAAACCATTTACATATTTTACAAAATACATGGTGGTTTGGTTTTATCTCCATGCTTGCAATATATTTTATCTCACATCAGTGCACTTATACTAGGGCAAACTGCATTTATAGGTTTAAGTGAGATTTTAGACACATTGCTGGTACGCGCCATATAAATTTTTTTGAAGTTCCAAAGCAGTGCTAAACTAGTTGTTAAATATGTTTTCAAGTTTTTAAAGATTCCAAAATATAAGGAATGTTATGTATGAATTTAGTTCAGTCTGATGTGATGTGGTCATGCCTTATGTTTTAGCTCTTCGTTATACACGGATCCCTTGCTTGGGTTATGAATGTACTGTTTGTTAGGGTTTGATTTAATGTGTATACAGTGTAAATATGCATTTGACGAGGACTTGGATTTTTTACTAGTATTGCTACCTTTATTTATTTTTTGGCCTCACACTCTTATAATGCAAATTAACACTCTAAATTATTGGTCTTAGTTTCATTATGAGTTACTACAAAAAATATCAAGTCTACAAATAATCCAGTATAAAAGGCATCATTGAAAGGGACATGATTATCTTATGTGAACAAAAACTCCAGGGAGTGTTGGCTGCACCATTAACCTATTTGTACTGTGAATTGTCTAAATTGCATTCATTTTGGTGCCCTACACCTTTATATTTGTGGATTGATTGAATGCTCTTCCATCCAATAAGACACAATGTTATTCTGCATGAACATCCCTGATAGTCAGAGCTCATAACCCATGTGTAATCTATGGTTTCAACGACAAAAGGTTACCCATTTCACACTTCTACATAGTAAGGGGGCATGTCAGTTTGACACTCTTGGTGTTTTGATTATGTTGTTTGACATTCTTATAATCTTAAAGATCTATTCTTTCTATTGTGACTTAAGATTTTAATCCCTATCCAACATTATATACCTACGTCATAATATTGAGAAATTCCTATTTCTGAAAAAAGCCTTGGCATTTTATTGTATAGGTGCAGTGATAGGGCTCAATCAAAGCATTTTATTGAAAGAGAGCATTAAGGTATGATAGTCTCATCCTTATCTGTTTGATTATGATTGTACAGAAGCAGGTTACATAATAATAACATGCTCATGGGTCCGATGCTAGCAGATTGGTAGGTTGCTTATTTTTTTTGCATTTGTTCAAGGAATATACTGTGTAGCAGATTGGTAGTCCAAAATGTGTGATGTTTAAATCTTGCGATTTTAGTTTTATTATGATTTGTTGGGAGTACGATTCTCTAGCAAGGATGAATTATATACTTTTAACTTGACATGTTTGTTTGTGTGTGACTATGTGTTTCAAGTTGTGACCCAGGATTGATTTTTATTCTTAGAGCACTTAGGTTGATACAAAGCCCTCACTGATTTAAAATCAAATCCAAACTTAAAGTCTCAACTATTCATGGTTTTATAATCTTTCATCTTGTAGTTTTTCCCATGGAAAATAAATATTTACTTTGCCGCTAAACAAATTAAGAATGTCTTTCTTCCCTAGCTTATTAGTATTCCTCATTTGTTTCTACTGAAGTGCGTAAAAACATTCCTTTATGTCTCAAGTTGTTCCACCTTCTTTTCCAGATGACGGCCCAACTGTATTTTGGGCAATACCTTTATCAGTATGAAGTATTACATTCTTCTGCCATTAAATAAGCGGCCTAGTTGATCAACCGTTAGACTTCCGCTTGTCTTATATCTCATAAACATCGTAATTTTTTCATGATATTCCTGCTAAATGTCACTGACAGGTTGCAAAGCCTCTTCTCGAGAAACTTCATTCGACTTATGCTCCAAAAGTTCACTGAAACTGGATACATGCACAACACTACTGTAATCGTCCTAACTCACCTTTGTCCTTAAGTTAGTGACAGTCATGGGAGCCACCTTACCCACCATGGGATGCAAAGGACCATTAGACACAATTAGTAAGACTGTATCTTGGGACAAGGGAAAATTGAAATGTGAGGTGCTAGTCACCATGGCAAAGTTACCAAGGTCCCCCCATCTTTAGTATTCACTAAGTCTTTGCCATGACTGGTTCCCGCAGTTGGTATTGCACCGAATGCATCAAAACACAAATTTTAATGCATTAAATTATACAACACTGGATCACACCCCCTTGAGTTTCATAAACCATTTTATTTGTTCCATCACCTTAAAATGTTGACTCCTCAAATGCCCCAAGCACATTTCCCTCATTTGTTCCCATAAATATTACACATGCTTCTCCCCCATAGTTAACAACAAAATATATTTTGACAAGATCTCATCAATTTTCTCTTCATTTACCAATGCATTAAATCTATTTGAAATTTGCACTCCTATACCTGGCAGAGATGAAGTTTGTCCCTCACACCTGATACCCTGTCGATGACTGAAGGGCTTCGTAAAGCTTCTTTCTATGGGAATGGCACAACTCTCATACTCAACCGCTGCAAAGATTCAGCATCACTGCCTTGCAGAGAGGGGGAAATAGAATAAACTTTCCATTCTACCTTACCGGGACTTCGAAATTTGTAGCCAAATTCTCTCCCAAATCCTACACTGGATTGTCCTTATTTTCAATTGATTCCCATTTGAAATTTTTGGTTCGACTATCCTTGGCACCTCTGAATATACCTTAATATCATGTCCAAATCACCTGCAATACTCACATGAAGTTGGAATCCATGAATATTCAACATTGAAATAAGTTTCTCTACCCACATTCACTGGTATTTTGTTTTGATCTCTTCAAAGTTTTCATAAGACCAAAATAGAATATAATATCTATTTATTTCCTACCTTTATCTTTCTAGAATATATAAAGCAAGTTATTTTTTAGTATTTTAGTTAATTATCATGTTTTAGACGAGGACTATGAATCGGGTAGTTTTGTGGTGTGCATCATTTTTTGCGCATCTCAATGCATGTAATTTATTTTTATCTGTATAGTTTACTGTGATATGTGTGTTGCGGGTTAGTGTGTGGATGCAAGCCTTTACTGTTTACTACTAGGACTGTGAGAATTAATTGACATGTAACAATTTCTCAAAGAAGAGAACTTTGTATTAATTTTATAGAATTGTTTCAAGTTGTTGGATATTATATCACATCTCTTCCATATGCAGTTATAGGATATCAAGATAGATTAGTTTGGTATCATGTTTGTACTGGGTGCTTTTGCTACAAGTTTTCATACGATTGCTATACATGACAATAGTAACATTTTGTTCCTAATGGTCTTGGGCCGTGTTCTTTATACCATAAACTGTATGATGAGCATGAGGTACTAGTCAATTCTCTTCAATTTTAATTCATGACAATGGGGTTCTAATGTACTTAGTATAGTAATATAAAATCTCATGTTGTTAGCAGGTCAGCAAATATTTATCTTCCATTACAGTGTATTACTTTGTAAAATTAGTCAACTCATGACAATGGGGTGCTAATGTATTTATATCAATGTAATTGTAATGCCCCTGATTTGGTGGCTGTTTTCGCGCTTTTATTGCATGCCTGTTGTACATTGTATTGGACATTATTACCTGTTGGCTTAGAGCCGGTTATTGATTCTTAGTTAGCTGCTTGTAATCGTAGTTATCTGTTTGGCATAGTGGTTTGGACCAGGTACGTCTCTTAGTAGATGGCCCACTCACGATTGCTAGGGGCCCAAGAGGTCATCCTAGGGTTGCCTCGGGTGTTTCGGGCGCGGGAAGTGAGTTGGGAGGTTAGCGGGTGTCTGGGGATCTTTCCCTATCTCTGCTTGGTATCTCAGAGTTTCTGGGACTTTACGTCCTATTTTACGGCCTGGAAGGCCGTAGGTTTTTCTTGAGGCCGTAAGTATTTTGGCTCTGCCAGAAGGTTTTTCTGAGAACCTTACGACCACCTTTGCAGCCCTAGAGGCCGTAAGTTTTTAGGCCGTAAATACCCCTTGTTTTGACAGAGAGTTTGCTTGGCATCTTATGGCCATCTTTACGGCCTATCCCAGGCCGTATGTTTTTCTAGGCCATAAACAATACCTACGTCCTGGCCTACGGCCTGAGGATGCAAGGTTGGCCGCAACCAGTTTCAACTCTCGGGACTTTTGCCCATCCTTATTTACGGCCTGTCTTGGGGCCTTAGAGGCCGTAAACTCCCTTTTCAGGCCGTAAACTTCGCAATTAAAGCCAGACCCAGGGTCTTTTGTGCTCATTTGTTGTGAGCCAAATTGAGGAGTTTGAGAGAGACTTCGGAGGAGATTAGAGAATCACTTTGAGAGGGCTGTGAGGGAGATTGTAACACCTTGGGAGATCATCTAGAGGAGAGGAGAAAGCACGAGTAAAACGCAGGATTTCCATCGCGGTTGTGCGGCGGTTCGTCGGCAAAAGAGCGGCTAAAACGCAGGTCTTCATATCGGTTGAGGCAAGCACACTTCTAACCCACTTTTCAATCATTTAGTAGTTATGTTGAGTATTATGAAAACCCAATTTGAAACAAATCCAACTTAGGGATTGAAATCCCCAATTTGAAAACCTAATTTGCAAAAATGTTAAAATTGAAACCCTAAATCGAAATTGATTAAATTGAAACTCTAATTAATCTAATTGGAGAGGGAATAAACCTATTACATGGTTTGGAAACGACTAATTAGAAGAAAATGCGGATTTTCCCCAAATTGCACGCAATTTGGGCAAAACCCCGTTGTTAACTAAAAAGTTGCATGCAATTCGGGCAAAACCCCGTTGTTGACTAAAAAGAGCGGATAACTGCATAATCGATTTATGTTAATAAACTAGTAGGCTAGAAAGGAAGTGCCGAGTGGGAGTAAAACTTCCCGGGCAACAAAGTTATTAAACTTAATATTAAATTAACGAATAATTTAATATGGATTACTCGGTTGAGCGACTCTATTGCGGTACGAAGGTGTAGACGGTTTACCCCATCTCCTATTGCATGGTTTCCCCCATCAAGATGGTAAGACGGAGTCCTAGGTGACACTCGGCCCCGCTCTAGAGGTCGACACGATGAGCATACGAGACAAGGGACCTCCGATGGCGTACCCTTGCCACCAT
>CAWVOZ010000048.1:0-44412 GCA_963931855.1 Philhelius festivus
GTGGTGATAAGGACAAGAACCTCCCCGTCCGACGAGCTAAGCTGAGCCGTGACAAGCATGCCGCTGTCCCAAAACATAGCACCAAATTCGCCCCTGTGGCCTAAGTTTAGCTCATTTCACATATTTTAGGTGATTTTAACTTGCCCTTTATTGATTGGTTATTAGAACCAGATGAAAATATTTTAATTCCTTTTAATGCAAAAAAAGTGTGGTTGTTGACTCTTTTGCTGAATTTGGATTGAATCAAATTAATTATTTTGCTAACAGTTTAAGCCGAGTTCTTGATTTAGTTTTTGTTGGTACTGAGTTTAGCGTGAATGTTGACAGCCCCAACGCACCTCCTTTGCCAAATTCTAATAATCATGATGTGGTTCTTTCTCTGAGTTTTTGTTTTTATCAATATTTAAAAAATTATTCTGAAATAGGCCTCTCTTATAATTTTGAAAAATGTAATTTTATTGAAATGTAGAATTTAATTAATTTAACTGACTGGATGTCTGTTTTAAACAACCATAAATAATAAGATATTGCTTATAATATTTTTAAAAATTCATTAAAAGGCGCAATTGATTGGTTTACACCAAAGTTTACTCCTAAAACATCTTCTAAACCAAAGTGGTATAACAAAAGGTTAATTAATGTTAATAATAGAAAAAAATAAAGCATTTAATCTAGCTATATCGCGATTCAAATAAAGATATTGTTCTCTATAACAAATATTCTTCTTCTTCTTCCTTTGTTTCGGCGCTGTTATGATCTCGATATCGAGGGGATCATAACTCTCCCACGTATCTGCTTCACACTAGTGATCCGCCTGTGGGGTTCGCCGGGTTGACCTCAGAAATCGGCGGCAAGCCTCCCGGTTTTGTATTGTTCCATTTCTGAGGCCAACTGAATGCAGGTGTTTTTGCATTTGTTTGTACCAGGAGTGTTTAGGCCTACCTTTCTTTTTATTCCGAATTGGAACGTTGTATGATATTGCCTTTTTGACGGGGTTCTCAGGATCTCTCCTTTGAACATGGCAATACCAACTGAGTCGGTCGTGTTCAATTTTTTGGGAAATGGTATTCTTAACATGAAGGCTTCCTCGGATCTTCGTACTTCTAATTCGTACTTCTATATTCTATATTCGTTCTCTATAACAAATATTATCAATTACAAAGAGAGTTCGATTTTCTAAACAAATTTCTTTAGCGGCATTATGTTTTAAGCATTGAATCAAAACTAAAGAAAAATAGTAAGTTATCTTGGAAATTTATAAATGATAAGAAACGATCCACTGGTATTCCAAATTCTGTCCACTACCAAGACGAAACATCTAGTGATCCTTTAAAGAGCTGTAACCTTTTTGCTAGTTCTTTTCGATCGGTATATAAACCCTCAGGTGTGGGAAATATGTTTAACATAGATTGCTCACTCAACTTGATAAGCATTGGTGAATAACAGTTGAGCATTACCGAAGTCGAAATAGAATTAAACAATTTAAATAATGATAAGCAACCAGGAGTTGATGGTTTTGCACTTATAGTTTTTAAAAAATCTGCAAGCGCATTGGCTATTCCACTGGGTATAATTTTAAACCGTTCTCTCTATGAAGGTGTCTTTTTGGAGGTATGAAAAAATTCCTTTATAACACCAATATTTAAGTCAGGGTCTAAAAGTGAAGTTACTAATTACCGTGCAATTTGAAAATTATCGGCAATTCCCAAACTTTTTGAAAAAATTGCTTACAACAAATTAGTTTTTCTTTTAAAAGAAGTTATTTCACCAATACAGCAACAAGGTAATCAATGCGAGGTTGCTTATAACGATTTTTCGAAAGCTTTTGATCGAGTTAATCATGCAATTTTATTAACCAAACATAGGATTTCATTCCAATATTCTAAAATGGCTAAGATCATACCTACATATGTATATGGTAGAATTCAGCATGTTAGAATAAATCAGAATATTTCAGATCCCTTAATAGTCACTTCCGGTGTACCCGGAACAAGGAAGTCATTTAGGACCAGTTCTATTTTTAATATTTATAAATGAAATTCCTAAACTGTTCAATTATTGTCAGTGTCTAATGTATGCTGATGACCTTAAACTATACCTCTGTATAAAGAATACTCTTGATTGCATTAATCTTCAGGAAGACCTATCTCGCTTATCAGGTTGTTGTCGTGATAACGATCTCCATTTTAATGTATATAAGTGTCAAAGCATGTCATTTTGTTGAAAAGCCTACCCCATCCTTTTTTCATATAACAAAATAAATTCATATAACTCCATTAGCTAGAGTTATTGACAAAAAGGACCTTTCAATAATTTTCGACATTAAATTGACTTTCTCCAGTCACATTGACTATGTCGTCGCTAAAGCTAGGTCTATGCTTGGTTTTATATATCGTAACTCAAAAGATTCTACGGATCCTTTTACCCTCAGATCACTTTATGTATTTCTGTTTTGTTCGATCAGTTTTGGAATACTGTTGTATCGTATGGAACCCTTTCTATGCTGTTCATTCTATTCGTATTGAAAGGATCCAAAAACGCTTTACTAGATTGTCGATGAGAACTTTGGGTTGGAATATTGATATACCTTCTTATAAGTCGAGATGTCTGTTATTAGGGATCTAATCTTTAGAAACTAGAAGATCATATTTTGAGAAAATGTTTGTTAGAGACATCATTAACTTTAAATTTAATTGCCATTTTTTGCTTGCATACATCGGTATGTTTTTATGCACCTATGCGTGAACTTTGTCCTCAGTTTCTTTTTCACGTTGTTTAAGGCAGGCCAACTCAGTTTGTAACATTCTTGATTTTAATATGTACTTAAGTAGAGATTCCTTTAAGAAATAAAATGCACCACTGGGTCGTACGAACTTGCTCCTATGTAATAGACTAGGAATTTTAAAAACGAATGTTATTAGAGAAAACTGTTCATAATTTTTTAAATTCTTTTAGTAGTAAGATACAAAAACAGAATGCTATGCAAATATGAATTTAAGCTAGAACAAAAATTATAAGTTTGTAGTGGTTTCTTAAACAAATAAGCTTTTATATATATATAGATTTTTAAGAAAAAAAATGGTACGCCAACCTTAAGTTTTTATTATGGTTCGAATAAAAATTAAATTAAAAAAAAAAATATTGAAGCGTTTTTGAAATATCGACTTTTCCAAAAAAATTATTTTTTTTTTAAACTCATAAAATACTTTTTTTCAAGTTTTGAAATGCAATGTTTTTTTAACTTATTAGAAGCATCTCTATAAAAAAAACTTGATTAAAATCTGTTATGTCGATAATGAGTAATTCAAAATTTGAAAAAAATTGAAATTTTTTTTTAATTATATTAGAGATCGTAAAAATTAATTGAAAGAAAAAATTTTTTATCAAAATTCTAGGCGCCGTTTTCGAGAAAAATACGATTTTTGAAAAACATTTTTTAACATACCTTAATTAACATTACCTTAATTTTTAGGTAAAATATTTTTTTTTTCTTACATCTTGTAGACTATATTGAGAAACTATTTTTATCAAGTTTAAACATAATCTAGCATGGGGCTTTCGAAATTTTGAATTTTGAAAAAAAAAAAAATTGAAATTTTTTTTCAACCATTACCTAATTTTAACTAAATAATTTTTTTTTTATTTTTATTCTTTAAATCTGTCTAACAGTTTTTGAAAAAAAAAAAATATTTATAAAATTTCGAAAAAAAAAATTGTATGGTAGGACCGTTTTTTTTGGTTTAAAAAAAAAAAGAAAAAAACGTGTGGGGGGAAAACATTAAAAATGATATCTACCAAGTTTAAAAAAAAATCGGCCACTTTTTTAGTCTTCGCTATCATCGTAATGTCAACTTTGATCAAAATCTCGAGTTCGATTTTTTTTACGAATGCATAACTTGCCTTACAGTATCTATAAGTCGCAAGTAAAAATTATTATCTTTTTTACATATTGGTGGTTAGAATTTAAGTATTCAAAGATTGTTATTATGTATATTGTATATATTGTAGTCTGTAAGAGATATAATTGCTTTGTTTGACGAAATAAATAAGAAATAATTCTCCAATCACTTATCGACCATACTATCGTACGCCTTTGTGAAGTACACAAGGAAGTTTTTTGAGCTTTGAATTTTCCGCAAGGCAATACCTACTTTTTATTTGGTTCTAAAGTGGGAATGTAATGGAGCCCATAAAAGTTTTCTGAAGAGCAACACACCAACGAATATCTATTCACCATTTCTACTGCAAATGCACGTTGGCTCTGATGACTTAAGGAAAATAATTTGGGAAAACCTGTCACCATCTTTGGCTAGATATTGTGGTCCTATTAAATTTTAATTTGTTAAATAATCGCCCGATATTATAACTTCTGAAGTAAAGCCTATCGAAAAACAAATAAACGGACTTTCTAAAACAAAAGTGTAGTTAAATAATACAGATATTTTGTTAAATATTCATGCTTATTTTGACATTCTCATGAATAGTCTATTCGTTAGAATGATTCTATTCCTTCGAATGAACTTTCTTAATTTTGAGATTCGAGCGAATAAAATTCATTTGCGAAAGATAGCATAAAATGAACTTCAAAAAAGATTCATTTTCATTGTCAGCTGTTTGACATTTACTATATTTCTATTTGAATTAGTATGACCGTTTTACATAGTTTTTGTTTCTAAACATTTTATAGATGTTGGATAAAGAATCAAGAAAGAAAATAAATAATATACTTTTTTATTATAAAGTAAAGTTTAACCATAAAGAACTACATATTCATTACATTTTTTGTGTCAACTCAGCTGTTTTGAAACTATTCTTAAAAAAAATAAGTTGTTCATGACGCGTTCTAAATTTTTATTTTTTTTGTATACACTTGGTCACACTAAAATATCCAAAACAGGAGAGAAGAGAAGTGTTTGTGAAATGTCTAAACCAAACAAAAGAGAAGTGTTTGTGAAATGTCTAAACCAAAAAGTGAAATCTTTGTTTATTTGCAATTGTTTTGTTTATTGTTTAATAATTTAATTTTCTTTGATAAAACAAAATAATAAATAAAAAATAAAAATATGGCATTTGTGTTGTTTATAAATGAAGATGGTGTTGAAGAAGTGCAGAGGAGAAGGATAGTGGATGCTTTCCGTATCAACTCAACGCGGGTGGTAAAAAAACCCTTTGCTACCTCCGGGTTTTCTTCCATTATTTTAATTAACTTTTCCTTTTGTTCGCGGTTTGTCCAGTTGGAATGCGACCTTTAAACATAATACAACAACAAAAATAATAAAAGTAATTTATTTTCCATGAAATAAATAAAAACTTACATGTTTTGTTGTTTACTCGACAGAAAAATTCAAACGACACAAAAATGACATTTAATTCTATTCTTTCGAATGTCAAAATTGAATTAGCTTTCGCAAATGAATGAACTTTCTATGGATTGGGTGAACTTTCGATTTGTTCGATTAACATTCTAATCGCCGAGTCTCAAAATTAAGTTTCAACGAATTCGACTCACTTTCTAACGAAAGAGAATGTCAAAATAAGCACCATATGATATGCGTTAAAGCATGTAATGCTGTGTCGTCTTGTGCTTGCATACAAAGACTCCACAGTGAAATGAACAATTTATTCAAGTTGTATTTCCGAAAAGCCTGTAAGTACACACTTCTTTCTCTTTGATTGTTTGAAATTACAGTCATTCCTTGTTATAAATAAGGGTTATTAATTCTTTATTAAATTTATATTATTAAATTATTATTATTATACAACACGAACTTATAGCCGCGAATATTGTTGGACCCACCTTTTTCGTTTTCTCGAGTTCGATTTTTTTACGAATCCATAACTTGACATAAATCCTATTGGAAATCTTATATGTGTACGTATATTTAAAAGCATATCTTGGAATAAAATAATAAATTATTTTACCCAGGACAACGTCCCTTTAACGTGTGGAATCATCAAAATCATATAATATTCCCTTAAATGTGCTTTGCTAACAAAAATCCTGTAAATTCTGGTTGTGGCATTTTAAATACTTTTCTCTTTTCACCTGAATGCCTTTTAAATTTTGAGTTGAATAAAGAAAACCATTTTCATTTTTTCGTGTCTACCTATTGTTTGCAACAACTCACAACTTTTCATGGAACAAAAAAACTTCTGTTTCAAAAACTCCGAATGGATACAATACCTTTAACTAACCATGCTTTTTTCGAGCGTATGGCTTTTTAGGATATGCTTTCATCTATAAGAAAAATATAAAATCCAGACTTTTATGCAATAAAACTTTGGCGTTTCATTTTCATAAACTTATAAGATGCGTTTGTTTGTAGAAAATATTTGATACCACACTTAAAACTAAGATACGAGTATCTTAAAAAATATTAGCAGAGTAGTGAAATAGTGATTTCCGTGAAGCTACATACCTATGTATCGATTGTGAAATCTTGTGTTAAATAATGAAAAATATTAATGGATATTTATTTAACCTTGAACTTCGATTAACATGTTAGATCTTTCACTTCCATAAAGAGAAGCAAGTAGCAGGCTACCAATGTAGCCCTTATTACCGATGGTCAAAAGAGTGTTTTTAAAAAGCTTCAAGGTGTTGCCTACGATGTGTATAAATAAATAAATTAAACATTGCTTCATTCCAAATCTCATGGCCTCCCATCAGCCTTAAAATAGCTATATAAATGTGCTACACTCACATTTTATGTTTTATTTAATATAATATGTGGATGTGCGATTGAGCAAGGATGCTGAACCTCATCGCAGGGCTTTATAATAAGGCAATCTTTTGTGAGTGCAGTCTTTAACGACTTAAAATAAAAGATTGCATATATTGACTCCATTTTAAGATTTTCTGCAACCAGAATTTTCGTCTTGCATTACGAAGATTGCAATTGTGTTTTTGTTTCTTCATTCATTATACAGCAATCAATTGAATACAATCTTTTGGGAATTCGTCCTCTTTGCAATTTTTGCATCCTTTCGCATTTCTTATATTCTTTTTAATTTTTCGCATATATATGACTATTTATGCCAATATGCATGGCAACAGATTTTGTTCAATCTTGGTATTTTTTGCTGTGGCTTACATGAACACATAGAAAGTTTCCGCCATAATAAAAATTTTTCTTACCCATTGCTGCTCTTATTTTTATCCTTGTTATTATTCGTTAAACAGTGGTAGTATGACATGAACTTCATATTTATGGATACAATTCAACTTTGAATAAAAGCGGAATTAACGAATCCGGTCAAGCAAAGAAATTTAATTTGATTTAAAGAATGCAAAGAGAATGAATTCTCGAAAGATTGCATTCGATTGATTATTGTATAATAGTTAGGAAAAAATACAAATACAAATACTAGCCTCGGATGAAGGGACTGATAATGTTGACGATAATGAAGCATGCGATTTTTAGTATGGGAAGTGCTTACTCAATAGAAGGCAGCGATTGTTTGGGTGTGGATTTGCAGTCAGAGGAAAACTTAGGCAAAGAGTTTAAAGCTTTCGTGACGTCAGCGAGAGGGTGACTACAATCAGCATTAAAGCCAAATTTCACCACTTGAGTATTATTAACGCACATGTCCCTACGGAAGAGAAGGATGTCACTACTAAGGAAGAATTATACGAGCTCCTCGCCAAAACTTATGAGCAATGTCCCAAAAATGACATCAAAATACTCCTTGGTAGGACAGTCGGAAAACAAAGCCTGCACGACATCACTTCCGGAAACGGACTCAGGATTATCGACTTCGCAGCGGGAAAGAACATGGTATTGAGTAGCACTAGATTTCACCGCCTTGATATTCACAAGGGTACTTGGCAGTTCCCCGATGATATAACGTGCAACCAAATTGATCATGTTGCCATCGATGGAAGGCACTCCTCTAGCATACTGGGCGTACGCTACGCACGTACAGATCAGGATCAGCCAACATTGGCTCGGATCACTACCTGGTTGGTGCAAGACTGCGCGTGCGAATATCCATGGAGGCTATTAGGCGAACATCAATCCTGAGGAGGAAATTCAACGTTGGTAGACTGCAATCGGAAAAAACCGCGAAAGCCTATACCGATCAAATATCCCTAGAGCTTGTGGGACCCTAGTACAGACGACATGAGCCCAGAAGACCACTGGCAGGAATGCCAACATGCCATCAAGGCTGCTGCGGAAGAGATGCTAGGGTTCTCACAGCCGCCGCCAAAGAATCCCTGGTTTGACTCCAAATGTGCTCAGGCAAACAAAGCCAAACCGAGGCGTATAGGTTGTGGCAGCAAAAGAAGACAAGGGCCTCTCGTCAGCTGTACGTTGAAAAAAGAATGAATGAAAACCGCTTGCTCAGTAAAAAGAAAATAAACCATGAGCAGCGTGAAGTCGAGGAAATAGAGAGGTGTTTTAGCAGAAAACAGGTGCGGAGTTTCTACAAAAGAGTCAAAAATAAAACAACAGGATTCACTAGTCGCCCTGGTGCCTGCTAGGATGAGGAAGGAAACACCATAGTGGAAACGCAGTCGATGGTGAAAGTCTGGAGAGATCATTTTAACTAGCTGCTTAATGGATATGATGACTAAAATTCCGCCAACAAGCAGCTACGTCAAGCAAATTTGGTTGATGATCTGGAGTTCCAACCACCCGACCTAAGTGAGATCAAGTTAGCCATCATCGCCAGGTTAAAATCGAACAAAGCAGCCGGTTCTGATGGTCTACAGGCAGAACCTTTTAAGTACGCTGGAGATGATCTGGTTAGGAGCATACACCAACTTTCAACAAAATATGGAACCTTAGCACCATCTGCCCAATCAACAAAAAAGGAGATCGCCTTCTCTGCAGCAACTATAGAGGCATTAGCCTTTTAAACATCGTTTATAAGATCCTGTCTAGCGTATTATGTGAATGCCTGAAGACATTATTTACTGATGAACTGATGATTGGCCACTATCAGTTTGGTTTCAGGCCTGGAAAGTCTACCATTGACCAGATCTTCACACTACGCCAAATCCTGGAGAAGACCGAAGAATTTAAGATCGATACACACCACCTATTCATCGATTTTAAAGCAGCTTATGACAGCGTTAATAGAGAAGAGCTGTATCGTTCCATGTTGAGTTTTGGTATCGCTGCCAAACATACTTACCAGGATGACGTTGGAAAATGCTCGTTGCTCCGTCAAAATTGGGAGAGATTCAACCGAAACCTTCGAAACCACTAGAGGACTTCAAAAAGGTGACGCGCTTTCATGTAGCTGTTTTAATATTGTCCTTGAGAGAGTAGTGCGCAATACTCGGGCCAACACCAATGGCACTATCTTGCAAAAGTCCACTCAACATCCAAGATACGCGGATGACTTCGACATAATGGGAAGATCCGAGCGAGCAGTTACGGGTACCTTTTCTAGTATGGAGTCAGAAGCGTACAAAATGGGTCTTGTGATTAATGAGGAGAAGACGAAGTATATGCTGTCATCAAATAAAGCCGATTCCCACCGCAGACTTGGTCAGAACATGACTATTGATAAATATAACTTCGAGGTGGTCAGAGAATTTGTCTACCTGGGTACTGCTGTGAACTCTGCAAATGACATCCACATCAGTGCTGAAATCAAAGGTAGATTAACTCTTGATGCTAATCGCTGTTTCTTTGCGCTAAGTAAGCAATTGAGGAATACAGCCTATAGGCTTATGTTTAGTTGTTATAAGGGCAAGTCAGGATGGCATTAGCAAAGGAAAGGACAAAAAAAATGCACTTAATGTGGCTGTTCTATTTTATAAGTATTGAAAGTTACTTTAACTTAATTAGATTTAACTAATTTTATGTAGTTTAAGTGTGGTCTTAAGTTAGTTTAATATAGAAACTAGAAATGGATACAAAACTAACTTTATTTTTAAATTCTTCTTGGTAAGAAATAAAACAAGATTTAAATTTTAGCAATCTACAGTTTTTCGTGCAAAAGACATTACATTAAGTTATTATAGTATTGTTTAAATTATTGATGGCTAGTGCTTATGAATTTGTGTCATGCTTTTAGATATAAGTTAATAAAACAAAATACTGAAATGAATTGTTGGATAACGAAACTTTCTGATTTTAACATTTTAGGCAAATTTATATAAACCCAGGAAAACCTCTAATTCAAAGAGCGGTTTTATTCAAGTGTATCTATATAATAAGTGAATATAGTTATAAGTAGGCTCAGTGGCGTAGCGTAGGGGGGCGCCCGGGGCGGTCCGCCTCGGGTGGCAGGCCTAGGGGGGCGGCAAAATGTCGCAGGTGATGACGGTAGAGTAGAAATCAAATGTTTCATGACAGATCGTTTGACAAGTCAACAAACAACAATGATATAAATTTGAAATTTGCCACCCTATCTGTGGTTCGTCGTTGACCGCTGACCGTTGATCGTTGACCGTTGAGTAGGGCCGTAAGAGTTCATTCCGTATTGTCGCGCGACTCGCGAAACTAAAACATAACGTTCCGAAACTCTCGCGAAACTGAAAGGGAGCGTTCCGAAACATATGATATACATATGCGAGATATGATAAGATAACTAGGATTCGACTGAAACGTTAGTCTCAGCCAGCTCAATGTTTTTGCTCCCTCCCGAATCACAGAAAGTTATTTCGATTGTGTTGTTTATAGTTTAAATACTGTTGAATCTTCTAAAACTAAGCACTTAGTATTTCACTCAACCTTTGAACTAGTTTTTGAATATGAAAAGAGTTAAAGGAAGCGGCGCGGAATACGCAATAAAAAGGCTAAGAAAGAAGCAGACGTGAAGACGCGAAATATTTCAGTTCTAGTTCTGGTTCAAAAGCTACGTTAACGTCTTCGGCGGCATCCAGCAGCAGCGGAAAATATTCCAATGTAAGTAAGATTTCTCCATCTACAATCGTGAGTGGCCTAGAATTGTCCTCCGGCCAATATTCATGGGAATGCATAACTTATTTTACAGGCAGAAGAAGAAGACGTGCCTGCCGTCCAAGTTGGAAGTCGTTCTGGTCCTACCACAGAGCAGGGTCAAGACGAAATCGACTCACCAGAAGTACCTCAAGCATCTAGTCACAAGCCTGCAGAAGAAGTGAACCTCGTGAAGCTGTAAAGACGCTTAAAAATAAGTTTTGTGGAAGTTCTTGAGGTAGTGGAAGAATTAACGGATCGGTAGCCAGTCTTCTTCTGACAGTCATGCAGTCATTCAACTTCCTCACTTTTCTTGGCTTTTGAGCTGCAGAACTACCTGAAGAAGATGACGCACAAATTTACCTGCAGCAACGTGGACTGAGTGTGGATAAGTGTGCTCAGAAACTCTGCGTCTTAAAAGCTCTCCTAGTGGAGAGCAGAGACCGTTTCGTCCAAGCCACAATCGACTTTTCTAAGACTCTGGAAAAAAACTCAGAATCGAACTCAAAACAAAAAGAATTCGCAGGAAAAACGCATGCATGGCGATGAATCCGCAGATGCAGCTTTGCCTCACGAGCCTCATTCGTAAGGCCCGTAGAATCCGCTTATGAAACCGCTGATCCTATATTTTACTTTCAATAAAAGATACTTCATTGCCTGTGAAATGATGTCTCGAAATTTAATTTAAATTTAGTATTGAATGGGGGTGGCAAAATGGGTCTCCCGCCCCGGGCGCCGAGATAGTACGCTACGCCACTGAGTAGGTTATTTATAACTGTACAATAGAGTAGTAGATTTATAATATAATAAGGGTTGCCATTAAACATACATCTTTCCCTATTTAAAACCATGTTTTTCTATTTAGCAAAAAAATTTAAATTCCAAAGTACTTTCTATAAGAGCCAGTCGTTTTTTTTTTTATCAAAATCCTTAGAGCAGATACTGTTAGTTTTGAAAAAGAATTTTAAACTTCTTTAAACCAAGTTCGAAAAAAATCGATTTAACGGCTAAGGTACGTCGAGATACAGAAACAGAAACAGACGAAACTGCCGGATCTACGTTTTTAATTTTCGTTATCATTGTAATGTCAATCTCGAGACCGAAGCCTCTTTCTATGTAAACGGTTGCCCAACCACGCCCTACCTAATTCAGGTACTAATACAACTACTGCTGCTGTGGTGAGCTGCAGTGGTATTGAAACATATAGTTTTAATATGTACTCATTCAAATTTAGTCTTTTGTAAATTATTTTCTTTTAAGAATCTATTCAAATACCGAACTTTGAGTAATTTAAGAATTAACATACAAAAACACTTTCATCCACTTTTTTGCATTAATTGCCCTGCGAGCGAAAACGGAAGCCACAGGAAATATGTATAACTGTGTGTTAAGGTTTGTTTTCGGGAGTGTGCATGATCTCTGGATAAATCGATGTAGAAAAACTCTAAAATCAAGCATTCGTCTAACAAACGTTCAATGAGGGATGTAAGCCGACACGAGCTTCTGACAAAAGTTTCTCTCAACTAAATTCCAAGGAAATACTTAAAATGGATTTGGATATGAAAAATATGTTTGTGGAGTAATATGAAAGAACCAAAAAGGACGGCAAAACGAGCACACCCACATCATCATGATGATTTTTTTTTTTCTAGAAATTCCATCTCCGTTTTCTGTGTACTTTTTTTATTTGCTTTGTTAAAAATTTCAGTTTGATTTACTGAGGCACTTGTGCGAATAATTTGCTTAAGTTATTTTTGAAGGACTCTGCAGTAGAAGCCAATTTGCACATTAAAAATTTCAAGGATAAAGCTTTGGGTCGTCAATGTGTACACAAATATAGAGTACAATGGGGCTATTTGTACAACTAGTATAGTTGATTTATGAATGATTGTAATTTAATTAGAGAATCTTTACTTTAAATTTTTTTTTATTTGCGACACATACATATGTATGTAGGTGTTATATGGCAAGTTATGCATTCGTAAGATAATCGACCTGGAGATTTTAATTAGACTTGACATACGGTCTCGCAATTCTGTCTGTCTCTTCGACTACAGCCTAAACGACTCGGCCGATTTTCTCTAAACTTGGTAGGTAGCATTTTTAAATTTTCCCCCCACATGATTTTTTCTTTTTTTTTCAAGACCAAAAATTACGGTACATACGAGTATCTACCTGCCACACAATTTTAATTTTTTTTCGAAATTTTAGAAAATATATTTTTTTTCTCAAAAACAGTTTCACAGATTAAAAATACTCGTAAAATACTTAAAAGTTCAATATTTTTTTCGGTTTTGTTTTCGATTTTCTCCAAAACTGAGCAATTGATTTTTATCAATTTATCTGCTAAAGTTCTTTAAAAGTTGAAATAATATTGGGTATTAAATTTCTGTATACTGCCATTTTTTAAATCGTCAATTATTATTATTAATCACATTGTAATTCCGTCCCAATATGACACTGTCACACCTACACTCTGCCACCATGCAATACTGTTACGTTTTCACTCAGTCACACAAACTATGTCACTTTAATCCGAAATTTCCTAACGCACCTTCGCAGAGCCACACCATTCGCATGTCTGTCTTATAATGATTAATATTGACAAATTAATTTTAACAATAATAAAATCTTAGTAATACAAATAATCCAACTGGACCCGTTCTGCCCCTACTTATTGCTGAAAAAGAAAAGTTGTGATGAATCGACCACTAAAATCAGCAATATTTTTTAATGCTTATTAGTGGCTAGCGATGGTGAATCGAATTAGAATTATTTCGTAAAATATGTATTCCCTGAAAAGTGAGATAATTCACAGAAAAAATATCACTCCATGTGGCCTAATTTACATAGTATGCTATGGACCATTATTAATGTCGTCAACCTTTCGCAATTAGACTAAGGAAAGTTATAATATGTATTAAAAAAAGAGGCTGGGTGCGACCCACACTGATAACTTCCCATTTGTGGTCTTGAAAACTTTATATTTAGTTTTTTTTCAAATAACCAAATTTTCAGGGAAACAAACTTTAGCTGTAAAATTCAAACAAACATTATTTTAAGATTGAAAAGCATTTTAATTATTTAAAGAAGAAGATTTGAAATTGAGATTGTTGATGTATGTATAAGTTGTTGTTTGTTAAAACTGTCAATTCGATACTTGTCAAAATTTAACCATATGTTAATAATTTATTATGTCGATACCTTCCCGTAAGAATGTACTAAGCGACACTTTTTTCGAAAATGACTTTTTGATGAGGAAATATAACGCATATATGTTAAGGGCCACGTTTTGGCCTGGGTTTCGCCAACCTATTATACATTAAAAGGAAACTAGAGTACAAATAAAAAAAATTATCAACTGCCATGTTTTCTCATTAAAATAATGTTGCCCCCTGAAATTTGTATTATCCGCAAAAAAAATTAGATGTCACTTAGTTTAACCAAAACTGTCTCTTAGCACACTATGATTCAACTAGAACTTTCTTCGTTTTTTTCGTTTCCTGAACAATTTTAGAAATGTCGCTTAGTATACATTCTTACGGGAAGGTATCGATGTACAAAACAACATGCTTTAGATGGCACTATAGGTGTTCATTCCCAAGAAATTCGACTTGAAATACAATTTTAACTAGTTTCCTCTAGAATTTTTTAATAGTTTTTTATTTAAAACAAAAACTACTAATTAAATATTTGTCAACATTTTACCAATTGTAAAGAATTATGCTATGTATAAAATATTCATAAAATAGAAGTCAATATCACTACTAGTTCTCGAGAAATTTGAGTCGAAAAACAATTTTTACCAATTTTCAATAGAATTTTATATAGTTTTTTTATTTTTTGTAAAAAAACTGTAAACTGATTTTTTTTTGAAAAGTTCACCAGTTGTCAAACACATTATTTTTCGTAAAATAAAATTATTTTGAGTTTCAAATTGTTTTCCGTTCTTAGAATATCTGGGTTATGAAATTTCTTTTTCAGTTTTTTTTATTTAAAAAAATAACGGTATGTTAATTTTTTTCCAAATTCATACCAAATCTGTATGACCTTATAATGAGTACAATTAATTTTATTTGAAATCAATAGCATTATTTTTTCGTGAGATATTTGAAACTAACCAAAATTTTTACTTTTTTTTTAAACCGTTATAGTGAAAAAAACTACTCACTGAATTTTAATAAACGCCCTTTCAGCCTCTTTCGAAGTTATTATCTATTAAACAAAATTTATTTGAAGTCGATATCTTTACTCGTTCTTGAGATATCGACGACGAAAAATGGTACCAGAACGTACGGACGTACGAACGTTCGAACGTACGAACGTACGAACGTACGAACGTACGAACGTACGAACGTACGTACACACACACACACAGACATCTCTCTAAAAATGATTAATATAGCCTCTAGGGACCTTGAAACGTCGAGAAATGTCAAAAATTCCAATTTGACAAATCGGACACAATCGATTACAATAACTCCCTATGAGAAGTTAAAAATACTCGTAAAATGCACGTCTCGATCGCATGTACTTCCTCTTATGTACAAGTACTTTGGATTTAATATGAATAATATGGATTTAACTACAGAAAAATGTTCAATTGCATTTCTAGAAAAGTATGAATTTATGCAAAATTTTAACAGAAAAAAAATTCCAAATTTTAAGTATTTATTATTATACTCGTAGATCTTAGGAAATAATTTCAGAAACTAATTGTGCACACGTTTTCAAGATATTGATTTCTCAAAAAAAAATTGGCTTTTTTTCTTAAAACGTTGGTCGAAATCGAAATCGTTAATGAGAAAGTCGAAAATAAAAAAAAATCGGTTTCATGACAGGTACCGTTTATTTTTTTTTTTTTTTTTTTTTTTTCGTGGGTAGGTGAAGAATCTTCATAGACACTATGAGCCCGGTACTCATAGTAGTGTGAGATTTTTACTCACTAAAAAACACCTCCCTATTGTTCTTGCGACTACAACTAAGTTACCTTATCAAGTAGTTTTAATTTCATTATATTATAATCACGTTTGGCAGGAAGCTTCCCACTGAGAGGACCTGCGGATACCACATTTGAAAGCGGATGCTCCTTATGGCGCTAGGTCGAACGGTCTCGTTCTTTGAAGTCGGCGCACAAGGTTTGTCTCATTAATTGTTTGTCGAATAATTCTATTGCTATGGTTATTTAAGTGAGTTTGTAGCTTCCCAGCGAAAACTGCTATTTCATCTTCAACAGTTGGCAAACGTAAGTCTCTGTGTAAATCACTGTTTCTTATGTACCACGGAGCATTAACGATTTCTCTGAGAACTTTGCTCTGAAAAGATTGTAGTATTTGTATATTGCTTGGTTTAGTACAATCCCAAAGTTGTATACCGTACGTCCATACTTGTTTTATCACTTGCTTGTAGATAAGCAATTTATTGTAGATGCTGAGTTTGGAATATCTTCCAATAAGCCAATTCATTTCACGCAATTTATTTTCAAGTTGATCTCGTTTCTTTTTAACGTGAGTTTTCCATTTAAGCTTAGCGTCTAGTGTCATTCCTAGGTACTTTGCTTCATTAGCATATGGTATTTGCACCGAGTTAATGTAGGTGGGCAGATTGGTAATTTTTTTGTAAGTAAAATTAACATGATGTGTTGATTTGGACTCATTAAGAACAATTCGCCATTTCTTAGTCCATACCGAAATTTTATCTAGAGCTCGTTGAAGCTTCTCGGTTGCAGATTCAACTGAATCGGATGTTGCAAATATAGCCGTATCGTCTGCAAACGTACCTATTATGGTATCTTCTTCTTGAGGTATATCGCTAGTGTACAGTACGAATAGAATCGGACCGAGAACACTTCCCTGGGGAACACCAGCATTGATTTCCTTAAAATCCGAATATTCCCTCCCTTGCTTTACTTGAAATAGCTTATCTTCGAGGTACGACTCAAGAATGTAATATATTTGATCCGGAAAGACCTGTCTTAGTTTAAACTTAAGGCCATCGTGCCAGACCTTGTCGAAGGCTTGAGAGACGTCTAGAAATGCGCTTGAACATACATTTTTTCTCTCTAGTGATTTCTCAATTTCATTGGTTATCCTGTACAACTGATCAATTGTTGAGTGGCTTTTTCGGAAACCAAATTGATGGTCAGGAATAAGCCGCTTTTCTTCGATAATAGGAAGCAGTCGCTTTAATAAGATTTTCTCAAATACCTTCGAGATCAGTGGCAAGAGGGAAATCGGTCTATAAGATTTCTTTTCGTTCGGAGACTTTCCCGGTTTTGGAACCATTAAAACTTCAGCGACTTTCCATTGGCGTGGAACGTATGAAAGCCTTAATGCCGCATTCATATGGTACTGAAGTTTAATTGCTACTTTTCTGGGTAGCTCTTTAAGTACGCGAGCATTTATTAGGTCGTACCCAGGAGATTTATTATTTTTAAGATTTTTAATAGCTTGATAAAGTTCTGATAACGTGATATTCCGAATAAGAAAGTTTTCAGATGGCCATTGGATATCACCATGTTCATTTATCAACGCCTGACCATCAAAAGGTTTAAAGGTTTAGCATTTTTTCCAATTTTTTTTTTTTTTTCAACAAAATGTAAATTTCTTTTTATCGAAATCTTTAGAGCCATTTTGGCGAAAAATATGATTTTGCATAACGGCTGTATGGTACCGTTAGTTTTGGAGTTAAAAAAATGATTTCAATTTCTCATCTAGGGAATCACCGAAGACCCTTAAGTACCTAGTTTAAGGAAAATGCCTCAAGTGGACAGACAGACGGAATCGTCGGACCTCCTTTTTCCGTGTTCTCTATCATCGTAATGTTGATTTTGATCAAAATCTCGAGTCCGATTGTTTTCCCAAATACAAGTTATAATATATGTATATGTACATATTATGTATGTACATACAGTGATGGAAAAAATAATAGAAACAAAGCTTTACATAATCATCAACCATTAATAACTACATACAATTACGTCTTGCTCGGTTCTAATTTTTATATATTCATTGCACCTGGCATGACTTTGAAATGGTGCAGCCGTTTGTTGTCATTAGCTCTTTATTTGGACTTAAAGGTAAAAAAAATTAGCTAAGTGATAATTTCGCCTGGAAAAAATAATAGAAACAAGGTACTTTGACTTTCAATAAATTTGACCTAAATTTCGTTTTTTTATTTTTATTGAAATAGACGTTTTATAGTTTGTTTATTAGTTATTTTAAAATTTTATAAAAATGGGTCGTGGAGTGCATTATACTATTACTGTGCGCAATTTAATAAAAAACTTCAGAAATAAAATGCACGACTGGGTCGCACGAACTTGCTCCTATGTAATAGACTAGGAATTTTAAAAACGAATGTTATTAGAGAAAACTGTTCATAAGGATAAATTAATTTTTTAAATTCTTTTAGAGACAAAAACAGAATGCTATGCAAATATGAATTTATACAAGAACAAAAATTATAATTTTGGTATGCTAACTTTAATTTTTTATTACTGTACGAATAAAAATTAAATTTCCAAAAAAAATATTGCACCGTTTTTGAAATATGGAATTTTCCAAAAAAAATGATTTTTTTTTTCAAAAATTCAAAAAATCTTTTTTTTTTAAGTTTTGAAATGCAATGGATCTTAGACTTTTCATAAGCATCTCTACAAAAAATTTCATTAAAATCCGTCATGTCGATAATGAGTAATTCATAATTTAAAAAAATAGTTCTATTGTAAGGCATATACCTACTCTAAGCTTTATATGTATACATACCTTACAATATAATATACTTTATACCTAGCTCTAAGTATACTTTTTAAAGCTTGTTATTTTATTATTCTAAATATTGTTTAATGAAGAATACAAAATATATATATTTAGATTGATTTGTAAACCTGTATTTAAATATAAGAAGACCCGTTATAACTCAGAAGTGGGATAAGCCAAGATTAAAGATTAAGAATTGAATATTGAAGATGGAATTGAAAGAAAAAAAAATCCGAAAACTACGTATAAGATATACCAAGCAATGGGATAAGCCAAGATTGAAAATTGAAGATTGAAAATTAAATATTGAAAATTAAACATTGAAAATTGAAGATTGAAAATTGAGGATTGAATTAAAAAAAAAATACGAAAACTATATGTATGTATAAGAATATGTCACAATAAAAGTGAATTGCTTGCATGCTATGAAACAAACAATGTGGAAGTTCCGGCAACTGCAACAGTAGCGCAACTTTGAGATTTTCATATAAAAAAAAAATAGAAAAAATCTGCACTAGAGTAAGAAGAATCTTCTGAACAAATTGAACTTATTGAAAATTATGAAAATTTCGAACATTCCGAACATTCTGAACATTCCGATAATTATGAACATTCCGAACATTCTGGACATTCCGAACATAATGAACATTTCGAAGATTACGAACATTATGAACAATTATGAACATTATGAACATTCCGAAGATTACGAACATTCCGAACATTATGAACAATTACGAACATTATGAACATTCCGAAGATTACGAACATTCCGAACATTATGAACAATTATGAACATTATGAACATTCCGAAGATTACGAACATTCCGAACATTATGAACAATTATGAACTTTATGAACATTCCGAAGATTACGAACATTCCGAACATTATGAACAATTATGAACATTATGAACATTTCGAAGATTACGAACATTATGAACAATTATGAACATTCCGAAGATTACGAACATTCCGAACATTGTGAACAATTATGAACATTCCGAAGATTACGAACATTCCGAACATTATGAACAATTATGAACATTATGAACATTCAGAACATTATGAACTATTATGAACAATATGAACATTCCGAAGATTCTGAACGTTCCGAACACTAAGAATTGAACTTATTCAAAACTATGGAAATTCCGAAAATTCTGAACATTCCGAAGATTCTGAACATTCCGCAGATTCTGAACATTCCGAATAATCCGAAAATAATGAACATTCCGAACAACCCGAAAATTTCGAACATTCTGAAGATTCCGAACTTTCTGGACATTCCGAAGATTCCAGACATTCCGAATATTCTCAAGATTCTGAACATTCTGAACATTCCGAAGATTCTGAAAATTCCGAACAATTAAAAAATTTAGAACATTCCGAACATTCTGAACATTCCGAACAATCCGAAAATTCTGAAAATTTAGAACATTTCGAAAATCCAGAACATTGTGAACGACTTTTTTGATGAAAATAATATAATTCCGAAGAATATTACGGAGTTGAACGATGAAGAAGCTTTCATTAAGCTATAAAAAAAAATCAATATTAAATTCTTTATAATTTATAAATCGTTATGATCGGGACGATCATTTGTCAGGTTGGCCGAGTTGTAAGGCATATACCTACTCTAAGCTTTATATGTATACATACCTTACAATATAATATACTTTATACCTAGCTCTAAGTATACTTTTTAAAGCTTGTTATTTTATTATTCTAAATATTGTTTAATGAAGAATACAAAATATATATATTTAGATTGATTTGTAAACCTGTATTTAAATATAAGAAGACCCGTTATAACTCAGAAGTGGGATAAGCCAAGATTAAAGATTAAGAATTGAATATTGAAGATGGAATTGAAAGAAAAAAAAATCCGAAAACTACGTATAAGATATACCAAGCAATGGGATAAGCCAAGATTGAAAATTGAAGATTGAAAATTAAATATTGAAAATTAAACATTGAAAATTGAAGATTGAAAATTGAGGATTGAATTAAAAAAAAAATACGAAAACTATATGTATGTATAAGAATATGTCACAATAAAAGTGAATTGCTTGCATGCTATGAAACAAACAATGTGGAAGTTCCGGCAACTGCAACAGTAGCGCAACTTTGAGATTTTCATATAAAAAAAAAATAGAAAAAATCTGCACTAGAGTAAGAAGAATCTTCTGAACAAATTGAACTTATTGAAAATTATGAAAATTTCGAACATTCCGAACATTCTGAACATTCCGATAATTATGAACATTCCGAACATTCTGGACATTCCGAACATAATGAACATTTCGAAGATTACGAACATTATGAACAATTATGAACATTATGAACATTCCGAAGATTACGAACATTCCGAACATTATGAACAATTACGAACATTATGAACATTCCGAAGATTACGAACATTCCGAACATTATGAACAATTATGAACATTATGAACATTCCGAAGATTACGAACATTCCGAACATTATGAACAATTATGAACTTTATGAACATTCCGAAGATTACGAACATTCCGAACATTATGAACAATTATGAACATTATGAACATTTCGAAGATTACGAACATTATGAACAATTATGAACATTCCGAAGATTACGAACATTCCGAACATTATGAACAATTACGAACATTATGAACATTCCGAAGATTATGAGCATTCCGAACATTATGAACAATTATGAACATTATAAACATTCCGAAGATTACGAACATTCAGAACATTATGAACAATTATGAACTTTATGAACATTCCGAAGATTACGAACATTCCGAACATTGTGAACAATTATGAACATTCCGAAGATTACGAACATTCCGAACATTATGAACAATTATGAACATTATGAACATTCAGAACATTATGAACTATTATGAACAATATGAACATTCCGAAGATTCTGAACATTCCGAACACTAAGAATTGAACTTATTCAAAACTATGGAAATTCCGAAAATTCTGAACATTCCGAAGATTCTGAACATTCCGCAGATTCTGAACATTCCGAATAATCCGAAAATAATGAACATTCCGAACAACCCGAAAATTTCGAACATTCTGAAGATTCCGAACTTTCTGGACATTCCGAAGATTCCAGACATTCCGAATATTCTCAAGATTCTGAACATTCTGAACATTCCGAAGATTCTGAAAATTCCGAACAATTAAAAAATTTAGAACATTCCGAACATTCTGAACATTCCGAACAATCCGAAAATTCTGAAAATTTAGAACATTTCGAAAATCCAGAACATTGTGAACGACTTTTTTGATGAAAATAATATAATTCCGAAGAATATTACGGAGTTGAACGATGAAGAAGCTTTCATTAAGCTATAAAAAAAAATCAATATTAAATTCTTTATAATTTATAAATCGTTATGATCGGGACGATCATTTGTCAGGTTGGCCGAGTTGTAAGGCATATACCTACTCTAAGCTTTATATACATACCTTACAATATAATATACTTTATACCTAGCTCTAAGTATACTTTTTAAAGCTTGTTATTTTATTATTCTAAATATTGTTTAATGAAGAATACAAAATATATATATTTAGATTGATTTGTAAACCTGTATTTAAATATAAGAAGACCCGTTATACTATGGTAGGTACAAGCTGTAATATCTTAATTTCAAATTTTTTTTTATTAAATTAAAGATCGTTAAAATTAATTGAAACAAAAAAATTTTTATCTAAATTCTAGGCTCCGTTTTCGAGAAAAATACGATTTTTGAAAGTCATTTTTTGACATTTGTATGGTGGGTACCTTTATTTCTAGGTAAAATAAAACTTTTTTTCATACATCTTGTAGACTATGTTGATAAACTTTTATTTATCAAGTTTGAAAAAAATTAAATATAAGGTTTTCGAAATATTGAGTTTTGAAAAAAAAAATTTGAAATTTTTTTTAAAAATCCAAAACAAATTTTTTTGAAAATTTGAATACATAATTCTATTTAAATTTTTTTGGGAGCTTTAGCACAAAAAAAATGATTAAAATCCGTTGTACCGTTTTTGAGAAAATCAAAAACTAAAAAAATAGTTCTTTGGGGGGTACCCTCAATAACCATTTTTCGGAAAAAATTTTTCATTCAGTACCTAGCTTTAACTAAATGAAATTTCTTGTATCTTTTTTTTTCAAATCTGACGTGCAGTTTTTGAGAAAAAAAATATTTACAAAATTTCGTAAAAAATTCGTATGGCAGGTACCGTTATTTTTGGTCTTAAAAAAAAAAGAAGAAAACGTGTGGGGGGAAAGAATTTAAAATGATACCTACCAAGTTTGAAGAAAATCGGCCGAGCCGTTAAGGCTGTAGTCGAACCGACAGACAGACAGACAGACGGACAGACCGACAGACAGACAGAATTGCGAGACCCACTTTTTTAGTCTTCGCTATCATCGTAATGTCAACTTTGATCAAAATCTCGAGTTCGATTTTTCTTACGAATGCATAACTTGCCTTATAGTACCTATAAGTCGCAAGTAAAAATATGAAAACTATGGAAGAAATAGCACAAGCATTAAATTGTTCATTCAATTTCAAAGCCAGAAACAAGAGGCAGAAAACGAAAGATCTCATTGCGGTTTGATAAGATATTGGTACGACTGTGTAAAAAAAAAGCCTTTTTCTTCTTCAAACGACATGAAAATTGAACTAAATGCGCCTGTTTCAAGTCGTACAGTAAGAAACCGACTAATGGAAGCAAGGCTTCCTGGAAGGAGTCCCAGAAAAGTACCATTCTGCAGAGAATGACTTTTGCAAATAAACACGCCCAACGAGCAAATTGGAACAACGTTTTATGGTCGGATAAGACAAAGATAAATTCATCTGGTTCCGATGACAAAATGTATGTCAGACGACCTAGGAACGCAGAATTCGATCCAAGGTACACAAAAAAGACTGTTAAACATGGTGGAGGAAATATCATGATTTGGGGTGCTTCTCAACATCTGGGGTTGGTCCAATTTTTTAGATAAAAGACAAAATGGGTGCTACTGACTACATCCGAATCATAAATGAAGTTATGCTGCCATCTGCCAATTAAATGGGAATTCATGTAGGATAACGACCCCAATCACTCCTCAAAATTGGCTAAGGAATACTTTAACAAAAATAAATGTTATGGAGTGGCCATCGTAGTCCCCGGATTTTAATCCCATAGAACACCTGTGGGACATACTTAAGAGGAAAATTGGAGACTTCAGAGCCAAGAATAAGGAAGAACTGTGGTCTATAATACAAAATGTATGGTATTCCATACCTTCCGAGACATGCGCCATGTTGGTTCATTCCATGGGGCGGAGATGTGAAGCCGTCATTAAAAATAAAGGTGCAACGACCAAGTACTAAACGAATATGAACCAATTTAACTGTTAAGTTACTCTTTACCAAAAAGAAAAGCACAATTATAATATTGTTTCTATTATTTTTTCCAGGGTAAAATGGCTGTTAATATTAATTCTAATTTTTTTTATTACTACTTTTTCTTTTTATTAATAAAATAATATTGTGTACATTTTAAACTTTATAGAGACTTATTGTATGTATTATTAATTTTTAATTTCTTTCCAATAAACTTTTTGTTTTAAAAAAACGGCACAGTAGAAACGTGTTTCTATTATTTTTTCCATCACTGTACATATGTATAAAGGCTACGAGTAATAAAACTGCAGAAGTAAGTTTGATGTTTCTACTAAAATCCTTTCTTTTGGTCTTAATTCAGTAGACTAAGTTTTTAATTTAATTAAAAATATAATATATTTTAACATTTTGACCAATTAATAATAAAAATAATGAAACAGGGTCACATCAGCTTCCTCTTTTATTTAAGAGACTAAGCAATTTTGATTGATGTTATTAAACAACATTTTTAATAAAAGTAACTAAAAACAGAGGGTACGGACTAATAAGACTTGGTACCAAGTGAAAGCTTACGTTGAGCTTGCTTCAAAATGAACCAATAAAGTACAAAAAAATATGTTAAAAATGTTTCTATAGTAATCAGGGTGAAGCATATTATTGGTTCTGTTTCAAGTCTTCGACCGCTACGCATAATTCATTAATCTTACGTTTGACCTGGAAAATTAATACATAAAGTGATAAGAAAAATAATATATTAATTAAATGCGCGTACAAATACACTTCTTTACCATAAGACTGCGTTCAAAAATCTTCCCTGAACCAGTGGTTACGGGTTAGTAAGTGGTAACTTCAAATCTATTTTTAATTTAATTTGCACCACAATTATTAATATTGAATAACCACGCTTCGACCGAATCAAAAGTCAAATAACTCTGCGATAAAGGTACAATTAAATTCACTGTATGACAAAAACTTTGTCCTGGCTTCAATCGCGAGTTACGGGAAGAAAACAATGAACAACTATGCTTAAACGAAAAACACCTTGGTTTCGATAGTGTCTCCATCTTCGGTTCATTTTCTTCCTTCCAAATACGAGAAAGCTTATTCCAGCACAATAAATTTATATTTCAACATGAACTCGCATCAAATAAAATGCACGACTGGGTCTCACGAAATTGCTCTTATTTAAAAGACCATAGGAATTTCAAAAATGAATGTTTTTAGAGAAAAACTGTTCATAAGCATAAAATTCATTTTTGAAATAACTAAAATAACTCCTTTAGTAGTTGGAGCTAAGCATAGGATGCCAAGTGTTTAAAGCAAATTTTATTTTATGCAAGAACAAAATTATAATTTGTTGTTGTGGTTTCTGAAAAAAAATAAGCTTTTATATACAAACTTTTTAAAACATTTTTAAGAAAACATTTTGGTACGCCAATTTAAAGTTTTTATTACAGTTGGAATAAAAATTAAATTTACAAAGAAAATAAAAGCCGTTCTTGAGATATTGAATTTTCCAAAAAAAAAATTTTTCAATCAATGTAAGATGAACTGAATTTAACAAAAATTGCGTATTGACAAGGTCCTCACAGTCAATTGATGAGTCCATGTGAGATCGCCGGGACGAAACGCCAATTTTTGTAGACTAAAGGCCAAAAAAAGCTATTTTGAAAACAAAAAATTAATTTTTTTTTCAAATTTCAAAAAAATATTTTTTTTTAAGCTTTGAAATGTAATGTTTTTTTTTAACTTCTTAGATGCTTCTCTATACAAAATTTAATTGAAATCCCATATTACGATAATGAGAAATTCAAAATTCGAAAAAATCGTTCTGGGGTACAGTCAGTGATACTCGTATCTTGTTTTCAAAATTTTTCTCATTAAATTATAGGTCGTAAGAATTAATCGAAAGAAAAAAAATTTTAGCGTACCGTTATATTTTGGTAAAATAATTTTTTTCTCATATCTTCTAGATTATATTGAGAAACTTTTATTTATCAAGTTTTAAAAAAAAATCGAGCATGAAGTTTTCGAAATATTGAGTTTTCAAAAAAAAAATTGATATTTTTTTTAAATCCAAAAAAATTGAAAATTTTAAGGCACCATAATATTTAAACTATTGGGGAGCTTTAGCATAAAACAAATTATCAAAATCGGTTGCACCATTTTTGAGAAAATCAAAAACAAAAAAAAATGGTTCCAAGGGAATACCAAAAATAACAAGTTTTTGAAAATTTTTTTTCAACCATTACCTAGCTTTAATTAAATGAAATTTTTTGATTTTTTTTAATATCTGTGGGACAGTTTTTGAGAAAAAATAAATATTTACGAGTATAAAATTTAGAAAAAAAATTGTAAGTCCAGGTACCGTTCTTTTTGGTCTTAAAAAAAAAAGAAAAAAACGTGTGAGGGGGGGTGGAAATAAAAACGATATCTACCAAGTTTGACGAGATTCAGACTAGCCGTCTAGGCTGTAGTCGAACAGACAAAATTGTGAGACCTACTTTTTTCGGCTTCGCTATCATCGTAATGTCAACTTTGATCAAAATCTCAAGTTCGATTTTTTTTACGAATTCATAACTTGCCTTACAGTACCTATGCATAAGTTGCAAGTAAAAAACGACGACGACACCGGCTGTTTTGTTTGAATTCATCGAGGGCCTCGAGTACGTTGCCAGATCAGCAGTTTCTGATGAAAATTAACAATATTGATTTATAATTTTTTATTATTTAATACTACATGTTTAAATTATATTTCTTTTTATTTGAATTTACTTTTATTGTTCTTTTTTTTCACTTTTCGTATACCTGCACATTATTATACATACTACATATTTTGATGTGTAAGCAGTTATGGCAGCGGCGGTATGGAGTATGGAGAACCATAACCCGTTGCGATTACACGTTTCGTGTAGCCCGTTACGGTTACACCTTTCATTTATTCCATTGCGGTTGCACGTTTCGTGTAGCCAGTTACGGTTACACATTCCGTGTAGCACGTTATCTTAGGGAGGACTCCTCCTGATCCTGGAGGATAGCAATTAAGGTAAAGTAAGGTTAAGGCAATAAGTTTTTTGAAAATAGGTCTAAAAACCTATCGGTGGAAAATCAGCGAAAATGAAAAATGGAAAAATCCAATTAATAATTTGTTGCTGAGCACAGTAGGCCTTGTCTGAGTGCAAAGAGTCAGCAACAAAATAGAAACCGGAAGTCGGTAGTGTTTCGAGACCCGTAAGCAAACAAACCGGCCACGCCAGCTCAATTCTCGATTTTATGCAAAGAGTCACCATCAAAAAAGAAACTGGCAAATAAACCGGTCACGCTAGCTTAACTCTCGATTTTTCCATGGAAAAATGCAATTAATATTTTGTTGCTCTTCATCTCTTGTAGCTTTTTTCTCGTTGATCCTAAACAACGTTCTTAGAGGTATCTAAAAACAAAACGATAAGAATAGATTTATTTTGTGTAAAAACTGCCCCAAAAGTTATTACAAAATTATGCAAAGAATAAAGGACATCAAGGATATTTAGAAAAAGTGTCTATTATGTTTCTGTCACAGTAAATAAAATAAATAAGTTTAAACTTGTATACATACCGGATGTGAAGCAAAAATAGCATCAAAAGTCAGCTCAAAAGTTTATATATGTATATATATATATATGATATAAAGTGCCATGTCCGCAGCATTCCGCCCACAGTTCTTAACTGATCTTTATGACATTTAGTAGTCTTATTCTATGAATCAATAGTGAGATCAAATTCGAAGATGAGAAAAATCGGCCGGTTAGTTTAGGGGCTGTGGGTGTTTAAAATTTTTTTTATCGTTTTCAAAAAAAATCAAATTTAGTCGATTCCAGCATTATAACTTTCTAATCGTTAAATACAGCTCACAATTAATAAATTTATCTTAAAATTCACACAATCAGCTTCAATTAAAGCTATTAACCTTATAACTTTTACGATTTTTTCAACTTATGTCAGGGGTTTATAAATTTGTAAAAATATTAAAAATAATGAACAACATGCCATGACCGTACGATTGCGTCCACAGCTCGTTACCAATTTTTGTATAATTTTTTAAACTTATTCTAAGGATCAATACTAAGATCAAGTTCAAAAATAAACAAAATCGGCTGATTAGATCAGGAATTGTAGGTGTTTAAATATTCTATCATTGTCCAAAAAAAATATATTTAGTCAATTATATTCAATTATATAACCTGCTAAAAGTTAGATATATATCAAAATAGATGAATTTATATTAAAGTTCACACGATTAGCTTGAATTCAAGCTATTACTTGTATAATTTTTAAAATTTCTTAAATTTATTTCAAGGGTTTATAGTAAAAATATTCAAATATTATTTACTTTATATTCGCCTATAAATTCTACCTATCCATATCGGCGTGGCCGAATGGCGCTTTTTTTATTGCTAATTAGTTGCTCTAATGAGAATTTTGTTGGTTGAATAGTTTTTGAGATATTGATAACAATGCCGGACAGTGACGATGCCAACTTAGTTTAGCTGAATTTTCGTCATATTTTTTTATGAAAAATAGAAAGATTTATTGAATGTTTAGTTTTTTTTCCGTTGCTGCTTCCAGCATTCGATTTTTAACCATTATCGAATTACTCACTATTCAATTGTCTATAGAATAATATGAAATTTATTTTTATGTCGTGACATTCTAATAATAATGTAATAATAGAAAAAGTAGTAGGAAAGAAACAAAAAAATAAGCCGATCGTAATGTTCATTTCTCAATGTTTAACATAATGTGTCGTACACAAAAAAAAAAAAAAAAAACATGTAAGTTAAAAACTACATTTTCAAAAACTAATTTTAATTCATGTTGAACAGGAGATGTCATTATTTTTTAAGTCTTTGACGACGGGACGAACCAGAAAATTAAATTGGGTGCTCTTCCACGAGGTTTAACAAATCCTTTAAATAGCAGAGAAATATATAGACTTGTTGGAGCTATAGACTTTACGCCCCCTACGAATACTCGAAGAACAGTTTCAGATTTAAATATACGAGTAGGACACTTCACGGCCGTGTGCTTACGAGGAACTCAGTGGACAGAATACGACGATCGTTGTGAAAAAGAAATATTCAGAAAAAATACATACGCTATTAAGCCTAGAATTTTAATGTATGTCAAAATCACATGACATAATTCTTAATACTGCTTTTACACGAAAGCGATTTTTAATCTTATTTTCTATTTTGGAGTCATCTTCCGCTTTGTGTAACCCCGCCATCATACACGTCTCTCTCCAACGGGCTTAAAAATCGCAAGGTAATATTGCTTCGTTTAAAAGCAGTCTTTGTTATAAAAAACGAATGCTTTTTAGTAATGGAGAAATAAAGAACAATTAAATGTTAAACTGCCCGCTGCTCAATAATGAGATTGTGGTACTATGTTTTTTGTATTTCCTGCCTAGATAAGGAATTTCAAACTCGACCGATTCCTGTTTCTATAAGTTAAAAATTTAATATTTCATAAAAAAGAATTTGGAAAACGGTTGACTCTAAAGGCCATCCCTGTAACTTTCCGCTAATTCTATGCTTTTGCACTCAAAATTCACTAAATACAACATTTTTGAGCTCGTAATTTCTTCGTTATTATGAGCTCTCCGAGCTCAAAAACTAGCTGTTATACACTTTTGAGCTCTTCGAGCCACACACTATACTATAACCGCACGGAATTCAGCTATGAGATTTTGAGCATTAAATAAAATATTGCGATATTTGCTGAACTTTTCAGGTGAAAGAATCCGACATTCACGTTCAAAAAAAGTCCAGCTACAGAGAGCTTAAAACATATAGTAAATAACTTCAAAGTAGAGCTGTAGCGAATCGTATGTATTCGTTACTGAGTAACGGGTATTCAATGAAATACCAAGTAACGAAACGTTACTCACAAATAAGAGTCGTTACTCGCACGATGTCGTTACTTTTTTTTTGGCACACATTCAGTATCTACTAACGCACGCAGGTACCACATACGAGATACCACATACGGAATGCGAAAAGTATACACACAAATCGGAGTCGTTACTCGTACGATGTCGTTACTCGCACGATGTCGTTACTCGCACGACGTCGTTACTTTTGTTTTGGTACAAATTCAGTATCCACAGGTACGACATGCGGAATATGCGTAAAGCATACACACAAAATGAGCTCGCGTTGGACGTTCATATTTTCTGCACAATTTTCATGAGCAAAAAATCGATTTTTCGTAAAAAAAATTCAGATTTTGTAGATGTTTTTTAATCCATCGAGATCTCAGCCATCCTCCAATGGAATTTGACAGTTTATGCCTTGGTTGATTGGTAATATACTATATTTTGACCTACTTAGAGTATTTCTTTCTAGATGCTTTTCAGAAGCCCTAAAATCGCAATTTTCCTGAACAAAAAAAAAAATCAAAAAATTTCGATTTTTCGTTGAAAAAAAATTTGATTTTTTAGATGTTTTTTAATCCATCGAGATCTCAGCCATCCTCCAATGGAATTTGACAGTTTATGCCTTGGTTGATTGGTAATATACTATATTTTGACCTACATAGAGTATTTCTTTCTAGATGCTTTTCAAAAGCCCTAAAATCGCAATTTTCCTGAACAAAAAAAAAATCAAAAAATTTCGATTTTTCGTTGAAAAAAATTAGATTTTTTAGATGTTTTTTAATCCATCGAGATCTCAGCCATCCTCCAATGGAATTTGACAGTTTATGCCTTGGTTGATTGGTAATATACTATATTTTGACCTACTTAGAGTATTTCTTTTTAGATGCTTTCCAAAAGCCCTAAAATCGCAATTTTCCGGCCAAACAAAATCCAAAAAATTAAGCTTTTTCAGAAGTTTTTCAATCAATTGACATTTGAGATTTTTTGCACGTCTTTTACAAAACAGACATGACGCTTTATTTCCAAATGTCTGACATAATAAAAATCTCTGAGAAAAAAAGATGCATTCCAGTACATCCCAGTATCAACCTTTCCGAAGCAATCATCGTAATGTCAACTTTGATTAAAATCAAATTAACATTTTTTCAAATTAACATTTTTAAAATCAATTAACATTTTTAGGCAAGGAGTAATGTTTTAATTAAAAGAATCTTCTTATTTGACTCAAATAAAACCAACCAACACTGCGTATATATACGTATTTCGTTACAGTAACGATACTCATATTTGGCTAATACTATAACGTGATACATACGAATTGTATTGGAATACCTAAAGTAACGATAGTAACGAGTAACGACATTTTTGTAACGGGTACTCATACCTAAAGTAACGTATGCATACGGGTATTCATTTTGTCGTTACTTTTACAGCTCTACTTCAAAGAAGTATATAGTTCAAAATAATGCGTAAATCATGAGAAAAATTCGTAAATGTTTAACGGATGCGGATCTAAATTTTAGTTAGTTAAAAAAAAAATTTTAGATTTACATACATTCAGACAGAAGATTTATATAAAGTTTTTTAATAAGTCGCTTAAAGGAATTATCTGTATTCAAAAAAAGACCGCCTAGTAACAGAAATTTTTTCAACAGAGTAATCTAGCAAGGCCGGTTCGTTTGATTACGGGTCTCGAAACACTACCGACTTCCGGTTTCTATTTTGTTGCTGACTCTTTGCACTCAGACAAGGCCTACTGTGCTCAGCAACATATTATTATTAATTGGATTTTTCCATGGAAAAATCGAGAGTTAAGCTAGCGTGGACGACATCAAATTTGAGTTAGTTAAAATAAATGTGAATAAATATTTTTTTCAACTTTTTCTTGGAACATCTTACAGCAACAAATTAGCAACAAATTTACTCTCATTTGTGTGATCGGTTATTCCAAAATTTAGTAATTTCCACGCTATCTTAACATAAATCTAGAACTGTTGCCGATTTCTCGCGATCGGTTCGAGCAACAAAATCGGTATTCCAGCAACTAATTAGCAACACAAAAGCCACAAATTTTGGTGTTTTTTTTCATTTTCGCTGATTTTCCACCTTTTTTTTTGCATAGGTATCACAAAATTGAAGTTTAAGAGAAGGTCTTTCAAACGACAAGACCCAAAATTAAATAAAAAATCATTTTCATCATTAAAAATATTAATAAAACTGATTAAGCATCAAAATCACATCCCAAAAAGGCCACGGAGATTACACATTATTAATTACCATGGATATTCGTTACCATCAATCGATCTGCAAATTTTTTCTTATAATACTGACATATAAACACAGTTCCATGCCAAATTTCAAGTCTTTAAATTGAAATGCAAGAAAAATAGAAGCTATAACGCTAAAAATGTAATTTTTTTTTAAAACGACCCATAGGTATACATATATCAAGATTATCTGATGCTATCTGAATGAAAATTGTTTTGAGAGACGAATACAAAACACTTTTTTAGACAAGATGATGTGTTTATTTTGGAAAGGGGGTTCAGAGATGGAATTTCATGGCTTGAATCCCGCGGATACAAGGCTTTCATGTCTAAATCTGTTTTTAAAGGCAAATCTCAACTGATAACAGTGCAACCTAATAGATCCAGATGTGTACCCATGGTAAGATGGGCCGTTGAAGCAGTGAATGGATGGTTAAAGAGAGATTTTAAGCTGTTTCGACAAGACTCTTTTAAATTAAGTCGCTAGTCATTTGATGGACGACTTCAAAATCAAGCTTCAATTCTAAATAAATGTCATCCATCAAAAGAGGACATTGCTGAT
This sequence comes from Philhelius festivus, assembly GCA_963931855.1. Classification (NCBI taxonomy): domain Eukaryota; kingdom Metazoa; phylum Arthropoda; class Insecta; order Diptera; family Syrphidae; genus Philhelius; species Philhelius festivus. The sequence goes on from CAWVOZ010000048.1 coordinate 32,792, forward strand.
GTGGGTAACCTATTAGAACTGGCCTTAATTACCTGGGAGAATTTGTAAAAGAAAACAAGCTTGATAGAACCAGAACCTCATTTAGGGTCTTTATCCGAATCTTAGTTACTTTCCTATACTTAAAGAGCTGCGCAAAATATTACCAACTTGCTTTTACTGTGGGGAACATCATTTTAAGGACATACTGTCGAAATCTGCGAGAAAAGAACGCGCATTTACTCTTCTGTACATCAAAATCGAATTGGAAATATTACGAGGGCGAAGGACATCAAGGCATATGAACAGAAAGGTATAAGCACTGAAGTTATATCTTGGTGAATGATGATTCAATCGAAGCCATTACTTCTTACGAAAAATTAACCATTAGTTAACAACCAATTTTAGTAATACTCTCATTTTCATACTTTTAGCATACGCTTAAAGGCTTTCACTTTTACCATATTTAAAAACAATTAACAATTAAAGATTTCGGTTTATTGAAAAAAAATAAAGGTTATCATTTTTTTCAGATATTAGTCTCCGAAAGTAACTCAAAAGAAATTATTTGAAAATAGTTTTGGACTCTATTACTCAAAATAAAAGAAGTCTTAAAGTTGTCATTATTTGTGATGTTTCGTAACGCAATACCTTAGAATATATACGCAATTGCAATGGTTAACTTCAAGCTTAAATATCTCAAAATCTCCAAAACCAAATTTGAAAATATTTGGTATATAAGGCTCAATGACAGCTTTTGCCAATCTCATTTGTATTTTCCTGAACCCAGACTGAATAGAAAAACGGTCCATCTCAGTTGAATTGATGCAAAATCAAAAATTATACATCCTTGTTCCCGTTTAATAAAAAAATATATAGTATTTTTAATTTATTTTTGAGGACAAATTTTGGTACGCTAATTATAAGTTTGTATTATTGTTGAAATGAATATAAAATGTAAAAAAGGATTTACCCTTTGTTGAGATATCTAATTTTCAAAAACAAAAGAAAAAGAGGCTGGGTGCGACCCACACTGATAACTTCCCATTTGTGGTCTTGAAAACTTTATATTTAGTTTTTTTCAAATAACCAAATTTTCAGCGAAACAAACTTTAGCTTTAAAATTCAAACAAACATTATTTTAAGATTGAAAAGCATTTTAATTATTTAAAGAAGAAGATTTGAAATTGAGATTGTTGATGTATGTATAAGTTGTTGTTTGTTAAAACTGTCAATTCGATACTTGTCAAAATTTAACCATAATGTTAATAATTTATTATGTCGATACCTTCCCGTAAGAATGTACTAAGCGACACTTTTTTCGAAAATGACTTTTTGATGAGGAAATATAATATATGTTAAGGGCCATGTTTTGGCCTGGGTTTCGCCAACCTATTATGCAATGAAAGGAAACTAGAGTACAAATAAAAAATTTATCAACTGCCATGTTTTCTCATTAAAATAATGTCGCACCCTGAAATTTGTATAATCCGCCGAAAAAAATTATGCTAAGCGACATTAATAAAGATCTCATTGTCGTGAGCAACAAAAAATTTTGTTAGATGTCACTTAGTTTAACCAAAATTGTCTCTTAGCACACTATGATTCAACTAGAACTTTCTTCGTTTTTTTCGTTTCCTGAACAATTTTAGAAATGTCGCTTAGTATATATTCTTACGGGAAGGTATCGATGTATAAAACAATATACTTTAGAAGGCACTATCGGTGTTCATTCCCAAAAAATTCGACTTGAAATACAATTTTAACTAGTTTTCACTAGAATTTTTAATAGTTTTTTTATTTAAAAAAAAAACTATTAATTCAATATTTATCAACATTTTACCAATTGTACAAAATTATACTATGTATAAAATAAACTAAATTAGAAGTCAATATCACCACTAGTTCTCGAGAAATTTGAGTCGAAAAAAAATTTTTACCAATTTTCAATAGAATTTTATATAGTTTTTAATTATTTGTAAAAAAACTGTAATCTGATTTTTTTTGAAATTTTCACCAGTTGTCAAACACATTATTTTTCATAAAATAAAACTATTTTGAGTTTCAAATTGTTTCCCGTTTTTAGAATATCTGGGTTATGAAATTTTTTTTTCAGTTTTTTTTTATTTAAAGAAATAACGGTATGTTAATTTTTTTCCAAATTCATACCAAATCTGTATGACCTTATAATGAGTACATTAAATTTTATTTGAAATCAATAGCATTATTTTTTTGTGAGATATTTGAAACTAACCAAAATTTTTACTTTTTTTTAAACCTTTATAGTGAAAAAACTACTCACTGAATTTTAATAAACGCCCTTTCAGCCTCTTTCGAAGTTATTATCTATTAAACAAAACTTATTTGAAGTCGATATCTTTACTCGTTCTTGAGGTATCGACGGCGAAAAATGGTACCAGAACGTACGGACGTACGAACGTACGAACGTACGTACACACACACACACAGACATCTCTCTAAAAATGATTGATATAGCCTCTAGGGACCTTGAAACGTTGAGAAATGTCAAAAATTCCAATTTGACAAATCGGACCGATTACAATAACTCCCTACGGGAAGTTAAAAATTTAAAAAATAAAAAAAATACATAATTATGTTTTGATATTTTTGAAATTTTTGAAGTTTCTGTATGAAATATAATCCATCGTTGAAATTATACGAAACAAGAAAAAATGTTTGCAAGTTCTAATTACCGTTTTCTAGAAAAATAAGTGTTACAAAACCCATTTCCTAATATTTGTATGGTGCGTATCGTATTCTAAGAAAAGTAACATTATTTTGTAGTTTGTCGTTCTTGACGAGAAATTGAATTCTTGACGAGAAATGGAATTCAAAATACTATTTACGTTTTAAGAGCTTAAGCATAAAAAGTTGATAAAAATCAGTTATAGCTACCTATCAATTTTGAGAAAATCGAAAAAAAACAATAGTTTTAAAACCGTTTTTGATTTTAACAAGTTTAAGAAAGATATAAAATATACGAGTGCACTTCTGATTTTGACTTAGATTTTGAATGTATGTATTTCAATTTCACAGCGAGTATAAAACATAAAACACGACTTCCCCTAGTGCAGCACGTCTTTTCGATAGCCATTTTTATGCGTTGCATGTAAATACATACATGTTTTTTATGTATGTATGTATTTAATTATTTAAATAAACAGATATCGTGTAACCAATATAATGCATTAAGCTGTATCTTGCTATCGAACATCAAGAAGCTTCTAATAATTTATGAATCCTAAGTTAGTCTACATACATATACATTTTTGTCGATGTCTGCCGAAACTATTTCAATTAATCAATTTTGGTTAAATAGACTTCATTTATAATTTAATCTTTAAGAAATTTAATTATTTCCCGCTAACCACTACCACTAACATAATAAACGCACTCGAATGTACTACAGTCTTATGAATACATTCGTTGATTAATATTCGAACGTCAAAGACTGACTTCGGGCGAATCGTATTAAATTTGCTGATTGCCCCACATGTCCTCAGCTTTTTAAGCTCGGGTTTTTTTTTGTGTTGGAAACTGATTCTGATGAATTTTTGGATGCTCGCCAGTAGGCATTCGCTATTTGCCAGTTCATGATAAACATAATCGATTCGATGCAATTCAATTTAATTATGTTTATACATATGTATATCACATTTCAATAAAAAAAAAATTGAAAGTTCAAAAGTCAAATTCAATTAAATTTTAATTGAGGTATAAACATACAAAAAATGATGACCGCTCTTATACGCAGCTAAAAAATCCATTGACTCTGGATAGGGCAGGTGTAATAATATTTAAACAACTTATATGATTGATGATTCAGAGGTTGTGGTTGGATATGATTGTGTACTTGTAGGCACAGACTTTTCGGCATAAATTAATACATTTCTCCGGCGGAAAAATTAAACAATAGACTGGAAGGAAAAAACGATTATAATAATTTTTTTGGTGATTAATTAAAAATTAACCTCAATTCAATAATGTGAAATACTCGTATACTCGTAATTTGCAGTCAAGTTGTCTTTCAGAATGGCTACCACGTTAACATATTAATAAAATGCTTAACAGCTATTGGTTAAAATAATTTTCTTTTGATGAATTGCTGTTTGGTTTGGTCCTCCACATCATGGTAGTGATAGAAATATACCGGATGAAAAAATATTTAAAGTATAATTATTATTCCTTCATTTCAATTAATATTTAAAATTTTGTGATGGATGGATATGATAAGGTGCCACCTCGTTGAAAATTATATTTCCTTTTTTTATTCACAATTAAAAATTGAGATATTGATATTTTGAAATATTGCGGTATTTCCTAAAAACATTGAATAGGTTGAGATCTTTGCTGAGATGCAACACCTAACTCAGCTGGTAGATAACTCCACTCGAAGTTAAAGATGTTGCTGGGCAAAACATTCACACTCTTGACTTGTTTCTTATACTTCTCACCCTGATAAGTATAACTTAAAGGCAATCTCTCCTTTCGGCACTTCGGATGATTGTTTAATATCTGCCAATTTCTCGTGTCCCATCCATCCAGATAAAAAGAAACATCCCACTAGACCATTTGGCAAAACGAGAAGGCCAACTGGGACGGTCTTAATAACTTCTTTCGAATGTTTAACTGGTCAGGGTCACTGTTTCCTCGATAGCGACGTTAATTCCAGTGCCGATATACTTATATATGTACTTTTATTCCTTACAGAATCAAGAATATAAAACCTTTAGAATAGTCTTGTTTCGATACAAGCTGTAAAGAAGCTATCAGCTTGAGAAGCCACTGCCGTCACCTTCAAAATTAGAATAGATGAAACCCTCATCATAATCAGTGTCTATTTCAAGTCTCAAGATTTCGATGCCATGCATCACGATTTCACCTGAGGGGCAAGGCGGTTGTTGACTGGCTGGACGCCAACAATGACCAGTACTCCTTGGTGGTTGTTTGACAACACAAACCCACCTTTCCCAGAACACTATCGACGCTGGATTTCTTCCTGCTTTCCTCGAAACTAGTGCGCACACTTCTGGAAATCCGGAATTATGTCTGTACATTAGTGCAGAGTGACTCGGACCATGGAGCTATTCAACTATCTTTCAACTTCAACCAACCCATAATCCTTACAACCAGAAGCCCCAGAGAATTTCATTAACTTCAGACGGCTGGATATTGAAAGACATCGAAGACAGCTTAACTATTCCATCTTCAAACAGGAATCTTCTTGATACCGAAATCGATGCAGCAATTGTCAACTTTGGACATGCCGTATCTAATGCCCTGGACAAGCAAATACAGCCTCGAACGTCAAATGATAGGTACCAGCATCTGCCCAATTACGTTCAGAGTCTGCATGCTCACAGACAACGTCTAAAAATACGTCCTTCAGCGGATCCATCAAAGTGAACTGAATACAACCCACAGAAACTACTAGATAATTTGGAATGAGCTACGGCAAGTGAATATCATATTCCGCAACTCTATTCAACACCAAAATAATATCTACTCGTAATATCATCAGAAAAGATTGCAAGGATTCAAGACCTGATGCTTTCGAAAACCATCAATAGGATCACTGGAAAACAGCCATAAATACAGAAAACCATCATCAGAAATAATACTGAAGCTACCTCGGCCCAAGACAAGGTGGTAGGACTAGTTCAAAGGAAACTTCAAACCGAACTCTTCTACTGACCCAACGTTCTTATAGGAAGTTGAGGCAATAGTTCAACAAAAACTGCAGCCAAATTCTGACAAAATCAATTTTAATAACATCAATCCAGCAAATGATCCCACCGATAGTCTACATTTATGCAATCTAGAGCGAGGTTGTAGAAATTATCGGGAATTCTAAGCCAAAAAAGTGTACTGGACCAGATGGTGTCTCCTACTACATCCTGAAAAGGCTGCCAAATGCAGTAATAAATTTCCTCACCAGGGCCGGACAAGCTATACATGCAAGCTGTGCAAATGCGCAGGGCGCTGAACCCAGGGGGCGTCTTGGGCAAGCGTTAAAAAAGCCGCTACTTCATAACCACTACCTAGTACTTTCTTTTTTAAGTCTCATTTTTTTTTATATCTCACACCAATATTGATATTCATTATACAACTAACAGCTAATTCTGAATATAATAAGACAGACATATACATATCTACTATTCCAAAAACAAGTTTAGTTTAGTTTATTAATTCGTAATTGATACTAACACATTAAGATAAATCTTATAAAATAGTGAAAGTTTATGAATAAACAACAAATAAAATATAAGTTAATATATAATAGCTTAAAATTATAATAATTAGAACTTTATACATAAAATTTAATTTGAAAATTGAAAAGGCAATAAAATTATGTGTACAGTGCTGTGCAAACAATTTGCAACTTTCAATCATGTCTTACCTTTTATGCAAGAAAATGCTAATATTTTATTGAATACCCCTTTATCTATACTATTATATAAAAGCGAAACCATTTTAAAGTTTGATACGCACGATCTCAGAAAGTAGTCAACCGATTCATTTGAAATAAATTTTATTATTTTTTATATTGTTATAAGAGTGTTTATGGCTATTATTTTTTTTCATTAATAATTTGTCAAACTTAAATATTATGAATTTTACATTTTTTGTCCATTTCTTTTCATTAGTTGACTTATACAACCACCCATATCTTAAAACCTATACAATAATCGACAAAGATTAGCATTGCTTCATTAAGTCAATATTGTTGCGCAAATTTTAAGCCCAAAATCACTTCTTAGTTACACATACAACCTGAGAAATAAATAAAAACAAATTATAAAATTATAAACTTTTTGAATTTATTTTATCCAGGAATTAGATTTCATCACAAACGAAAGGTCGCTGCTTTGTTTCATTTCATTATCATTCCAAAATTTTTAATTTTCTTTTCTTCCCATGCTCTTTCTCTCTTAATATCTGTTCCATTCAATAGTTACGTTTTTTCTCTTACCTACCTACCTACCTACATCCTACATATTCAATTTTTCTGTATTGTATTTGTATAGTTTATCTAACTAACCGACACACACACATTTTTTTGTTTCTCTAATTCTATCGTCACATCGCTGAGCAATGTGGGGTTGGCTCTTTTTACTTGCGATATAGGTTATAGAGTAACCTATTAGTAATAGGTACTAAGACTAACTATAGGGCAAGTTCTGCATCTGGAACTCGAGATTTTGATCAAAGTTGACATTACGATGATAGCGAAAACGAATAAAGTGGGTCCGACGATTCCGTCTGTTTGTCTGTATGCCTGTATGTCCGTATGTCTGTACCTCGATCTAGAGCTTAAGCCACTGGAGCTATTTTCTTCAAACTCGGTACTTAAGGGTCTTCGGTGATTCCCTAGAGGAGAAATTGAAATTTTTTTTTAGCTCTAAAACTAACAGTACCCCCCATACACCAGTAATGCATAATCTCACTTATTATGATACGAGTATTATGGACACGGACTACATTTTGGTAAAAAAAATGTTTGGGGGGAAATGTTATTAACGGTACCTGTCATAGAACGGTTTTTTTGATTTACGAATTTCTCATCAACAGCTCTAACGATTTTAACCAAAATTTTTTATGCGTGAGCTTCTATACACTCGAAAAAATATAATCTAAAATTTTTTTCGAAAAAAAAAGTTTTTTGATTTTTAAAAAATAATATATTTTTTTTTGAAAATTCAATATCTAGAAAACGGATACACAAATAAATTTTTAAATTGCGTTATAAAATGTATTTTATTGAATACTAATAACTTGCATATCATTTTTGTTTATAAAAATTTTAAGGACGATTTAGTACACAAAAAACATGTTTCAGTGCGTCTGTATGTCTGTACCTCTCTCTAAAGCCTTACCCACTAGACCTATGTTCTTCAATCTCGGTAGTTAAGGGTCTTCGGTGAATCCCTAGAGGAGAACTTGAAATTTTTTTTTTAGCTCCAAAACTAACGGTTCCCCCCCATACACCCGTAATGCATAATCTTATTTATCTCGAAACGGTTCTAACGATTTTGATAAAAAAAATTAGGTGTGATATTATGGACATTGGACATAGACTACATTTTCGTCAAAAAAATTTTTCTGGCAAAATGTTATTAACGGTACCTGTCATAGAACCGTTTTTTGATTTCTTGACTTTCTCATCAACAGCTCTAACGATTTTAACCAAAAATTTTCAACAGGAGCCCCCTTAAGTTTAAAATAATATTGTATATAAAGATATTGGAAAGAAAAAACTATTTCTAAAATCTATATTACCTAATACTTAAAATTTGGCATCCCAAATTTTGTTCTCGAAAAATTTTAAGGGAATTTGTCATATAAAAAATTACTTAAATATTAAAAAGATTAATCAGACGGCAATTCCATACATTTGGACATTTTTATCTCATTAAATCCATGTTTTATATTTATAAAATGGGGGTATTTTAAATTCCAAAGTACTTTTACATAAGAGCCAGTCGTGCATTTTATTTTTTAAGTTACTTGAATACACTCAATAGCATTTTGGGTGACGAAAAAGGACATCCAATTGACTACAGTGCCGTGCACATGAACTATTCTATAAAAGCGAAAGATTTTAAAGTTTGGGTTGAATGATCTCAGAAAGTAGTCAACCCGTTTATTTGAAATAAATTTTATTATTTTCTATATTGTTATATTTATAATATGCACAAACATGAAAAAGCTCTTTTTTTTCAAGTGTGAAAGAGAATCTAATTCGATACGGTATGTTATACATATAAACTAAAATTAATATTATTGTAGCAAATATGCTCAGTCTCATTGAGAAATGTTTTCATATGCTAATATTAATACTAAGAAAATATTCGTAGTTACAATTTGCGAAGCAACGCGAGTACGGGTCGGCTTAGTTTTTGATAACAGCAGCTCATCTTCTAGGCATAAAAGCAATGAGGTTATTAATAATAGTTATTGGTATGTCATTCCACTGCCTTTGAATTTCAGCATAAATATCGCTCTTCCGCTTAAAAATTTGGCATCCCATTCTTTAACTATTTACAAATACAAAACAAATACACTACAAATACAATACAAATACAATACAAATACAATACAAATACAATACAAATACAATACAAATACAATACAAATATACAATACAAATACAATACAAATACAATACAAATACAATACAATACAATACAAATACAATACAAATACAATACAAATACAATACAAATACAATACAAATACAATACAAATACAATACAAATACAATACAAATACAATACAAATACAATACAAATACAATACAAATACAATACAAATACAATACAAATACAATACAAATACAATACAAATACAATACAAATACAATACAAATACAATACAAATACAATACAAATACAATACAAATACAATACAAATACAATACAAATACAATACAAATACAATACAAATACAATACAAATACAATACAAATACAATACAAATACAATACAAATACAATACAAATACAATACAAATACAATACAAATACAATACAAATACAATACAAATACAATACAAATACAATACAAATACAATACAAATACAATACAAATACAATACAAATACAATACAAATACAATACAAATACAATACAAATACAATACAAATACAATACAAATACAATACAAATACAATACAAATACAATACAAATACAATACAAATACAATACAAATACAATACAAATACAATACAAATACAATACAAATACAATACAAATACAATACAAATACAATACAAATACAATACAAATACAATACAAATACAATACAAATACAATACAAATACAATACAAATACAATACAAATACAATACAAATACAATACAAATACAATACAAATACAATACAAATACAATACAAATACAATACAAATACAATACAAATACAATACAAATACAATACAAATACAATACAAATACAATACAAATACAATACAAATACAATACAAATACAATACAAATACAATACAAATACAATACAAATACAATACAAATACAAACAAATACAATACAAATACAATACAAATACAATACAAATACAATACAAATACAATACAAATACAATACAAATACAATACAAATACAATACAAATACAATACAAATACAATACAAATACAATACAAATACAATACAAATACAATACAAATACAATACAAATACAATACAAATACAATACAAATACAATACAAATACAATACAAATACAATACAAATACAATACAAATACAATACAAATACAATACAAATACAATACAAATACAATACAATACAATACAAATACAATACAAATACAATACAAATACAATACAAATACAATACAAATACAATACAAATACAATACAAATACAATACAAATACAATACAAATACAATACAAATACAATACAAATACAATACAAATACAATACAAATACAATACAAATACAATACAAATACAATACAAATACAATACAAATACAATACAAATACAATACAAATACAATACAAATACAATACAAATACAATACAAATACAATACAAATACAATACAAATACAATACAAATACAATACAAATACAATACAAATACAATACAAATACAATACAAATACAATACAAATACAATACAAATACAATACAAATACAATACAAATACAATACAAATACAATACAAATACAATACAAATACAATACAAATACAATACAAATACAATACAAATACAATACAAATACAATACAAATACAATACAAATACAATACAAATACAATACAAATACAATACAAATACAATACAAATACAATATAAATACAATACAAATACAATACAAATACAATACAAATACAATACAAATACAATACAAATACAATACAAATACAATACAAATACAATACAAATACAATACAAATACAATACAAATACAATACAAATACAATACAAATACAATACAAAATACAATACAAATACAATACAAATACAATACAAATACAATACAAATACAATACAAATACAATACAAATACAATACAAATACAATACAAATACAATACAAATACAATACAAATACAATACAAATACAATACAAATACAATACAAATACAATACAAATACAATACAAATACAATACAAATACAATACAAATACAATACAAATACAATACAAATACAATACAAATACAATACAAATACAATACAAATACAATACAAATACAATACAAATACAATACAAATACAATACAAATACAATACAAATACAATACAAATACAATACAAATACAATACAAATACAATACAAATACAATACAAATACAATACAAATACAATACAAATACAATACAAATACAATACAAATACAATACAAATACAATACAAATACAATACAAATACAATACAAATACAATACAAATACAATACAAATACAATACAAATACAATACAAATACAATACAAATACAATACAAATACAATACAAATACAATACAAATACAATACAAATACAATACAAATACAATACAAATACAATACAAATACAATACAAATACAATACAAATACAATACAAATACAATACAAATACAATACAAATACAATACAAATACAATACAAATACAATACCAAA